>CAJHUC010002137.1:0-25164 GCA_905146915.1 Ostreobium quekettii
AAATGATCAAGAGGGACCGGCCCATTGAGGACAACTAGGCCATTGGGTTTCGCTTAGACGTTTCGAGGGCGAAACTACCCCCAGGGGGGAGTACTGTTGTGTAAACTACTAGGGGGTAGCCGGTTTACTCCAATTATTCACTGGGAAGTGATAATTGATATGAGATTGTACCTAGATGAGACAGAGGAGGCTGTTAGCTCTCTATAGGTCTTTGAATCATCCCAAACGGGTTAGCGGTAGAGGAGTTATGGCTTATAGAAGTTCCAGTACTTGCGGTTGGGCCCCTACCGTACTCGGGGATGAGATACTATCGATACGGGTACATTCGATACGCTGTTCTGTCGATTGTGTACTGCTGCATGCGGAGGTCATGTGACCGACCCCGCATGTCAGCCTGTAATTCCATTGTGCCCACTCTCGCCTCCCAGCGGCTGCACCCGCAGGCCGCAAGGCGCCGCGCGCACCCACTGCGCGTACGGCCGCCCCGCGCCCGGCCATTCTGCAGGCCTGGGCCCACACTGCGCATCCGAAGAAGACGAGCGCCCCGCAAAGCCCGCCGGCCATCCGGCGGAGGCCTCCGCCCCCTAGGGGGCCCCGCGGCCCCATCGGGCGCCTCGGCGGGAGCATCGCCCGCGAAAAGACCGAAAACCACGCCATCAGCCGCCGTTCTGTCTCTGCATTTCTCTGCCTCTCATGCCCCAATGCATTCTCCAGCTCAGCAAGTCTGTCAGCATTGCTGGAAACATTTCTATGCATTGTGGACATAGCAGTCTCAGTCCGCCCAAATGCCTCCTGGTCTGACCCTCCAAATGCGAAACTGCCCTCTGAGATGTCTGGGCAGTCTGCTGCACTGCTGATGCCGTCTGATCAGCCAGCACATTCATGGCATGTGCTGTCTGGGCGGCAGTCCCTGCTATCGCCTGTGCAGCTCGCTGCTCGAGATTCTGCATCCCCTGTGCAGCTTCGGTCCTGGAGACCAGGGCACCCTCTGGGTTTCCCAAAACCACTGCCCCCGGCTCGGTCCCGGCAATCAAAATCCTCTGTTGCCGCGCCTCGTATGACGCAGCAATAACTCCCACACGTCCAGCTCCAGCGACTGTCTCCACTGTCTCGTCAATTTCTTCCACACCATCATGGCCGTTCAGCTCCATCAAATCACGATCCGCCATGATTCCACCCACGACACTGATCCGATGATCAACTGTACTGAAACGAAGTCAATCGGCGTAGACCTGATCTCGAGCTACTGAAAATCCGCTGAATCCTATCCCCAAGTAGCCAAGCAGCCTTTACCTCCCAACTTAAGTTATCCTGCTTCTACTGGTTTTCAGTAATCATTTTCACACACAGTTACCCCCAGTACTCTGCAGGGTGACCTCTCGGTCCACCTGGTAACTTTCCAGAGGGTGCGTCTGTGGTTACTAATGAAAACTTAGTCCCAGCTTCAGCCGAACAACCTAAGAAGGTGTCCCTTGCCTGGGACGAGACCGCTGTAGGAGGTCTGGGTTGGCCTATGGCACCCCCAGCCTGTCTAATATTTGAAGACTCAGCCACCCAAGGTTCCGAAGGGGTGACTGGCCTGTCTACCTCAGGTGGGCAATGGCCTCACCCTCTGACCGGTTCCAGGGGAGATGCCTCCTCTAGGAGGTAGCACTCTGGACCCAAACGGGCCTGCCTATTGCTGTGCTCAATCTCCTCCCCCTTCCCCTACCCAGGCCCCCAATCTCGTGGCAGAGCGGTCTGGTGGTGACCCGCCTGCAGTACCTGCAAAATAAGGTGAAGCAGCAGATGTCCCCTACTTCTAGAGCGGGACCTTCACCCCTATTCTACAGCGGGTGGCACCTGAGGTTGAAGGAATCTTCCAACTGAGGGGTGCTGGCCTTCGCGTGTTCGGCTACACGATGAGCGCCTGGCGCATGCACTGAATCCGTAGCTGAATCCGCGGATCTGGCGATCGCCCAGCGCCGTCGATCCCCGAACACCAATCGCCCAACTGAAAGCTCCTTAGGCCCGCAAAACAACCTCCCGCAGGCACACAGCAAGGCGATTCAGCACCCGCGGAGGTGCTGACCGCTGCCTGGGGTGTTGGAGGCTTCCGGAATCCGCAGCCCTGTCAGGCCGCGTGGTCACTCTGGATGCTGCGCCTCTCACTCAGCTCCTGGCTCCGGGCTTCGCGCTCCGAAACCAAATTGTTGCGGCCCCGTCGGCGGCCGCTGGTTTCCGGAGGCGTGGGGGTCGCCCTGCCCTGCGGCTTGGCTGTTGGAGGTTAGCCGGCTCTCTCCACCTCGGACGGTGGGCGTATCCGGGGCAGTCGAATCGGCGGTCGCGCGGTGGGCCCAATGCTCGACGGGGATCGATCCCCGGGGCCTGCTGTCGGCAAGAGGTGGCGGCGCAGCGAGGTGGTGGTTCGCTGGCTCGCGGGAGGCCAGAGAGTGGGCCAAAGGATGTTACATGGATTCACAACATGCGCGCGCACATATCGCATGCGCGATGCCCGATCGCGGGTCCATCGCAGTCACATCATGATAAGACAAGACAAGTGCGCGTCCAGGCACATCGTCACCGTCCACCGTTCACCTACAATCGACCCATTGTCCTCTAATTCCAAGCGTCTAACACCCGACCCCCTGGCCCTAAGTACTACGACTTCAGGAGGCCATATCTTCGCCGTTTCTTAACGGAATCGGGCGTTTAAAAGCTCTTTGGAACCAGGAAGCTCCTAATAACGTCCCCAAAAGGTCGATTTACCCAATTACGTAATTCCCGCTCCAGAAAACCTCAATAACTGCCTGACCCCAAGTAGCCACGTCACACCCAGGGACGGTTCCGTTCCTGGGATAGGAACGGTGTCCGTTCCCGTCCCAGGAACGGACCCGTCCCTGGGACGGGAACGGACACCGTTGCCGTTCCCATTCCTACCAACTTTGGACGGGCCCACCTCTGGTTGCATCCCCAAATGGACCCGGCTTTCTCATACCCCACATCAATATGTCTTGTTGTCTACTCTGGTGTGGCCCAATTGGGTTATTTGTGCACCTGCTGCCTTCCTTCCATGGGTTTGCTTAGTATCATTCTCAAAGCCTTCCAAAGGACTCTAACATTTCCCTTGGTATCCACCAATAGTGGGCCCATAGTCCCCTTAGTACATGCCATTGTCCTAAAGTCGGTATTCAGCATTCTCACTCACGTTATCCTTGATGGGATTGTGGTCCGCCCCCCGACCACAAGGCTTTGGCTTGGCAAGATCCGTTTTGAACGACGCCACTCAATCTCATCAGTTCCTTTTTGAGTCTTGTTCTGTTTCCCTTGTATGCAAGGAAAACTGTGGGAGCGTTTGCAACACTCAATGTGAACGCTTCTTGACCAATCCAAACCATGATGAGGTTACAACAGTAACCACTCTAGTGTAATTCCGCCACCAATATAGCATGCGTCCCCCAGGCAGGCCTCACTGGGATTATTCAAAGATTCATTGATACAACCCAGTGTGAATCACAGTCGATGAACATAACATAAGGTTGCTACAAAAGGTGACAACATGAAGTACCACGCACGCTGCGCACAGTGCAGTAGTGTTTGCATGAGAGGATTGGGCATTGTAAAGACATTTCTATTGTCCCGACTGCCTAAGAGGTTTTCCCAACTCGCCAGATCTCGTGTGTTCGGGTCGCCAATAAATAGAACCAATCTAGCATAATGATTGGCAGTCAATTTTCCAATGTCCCATGACTAAGTCGGGGCTCACTCGCCCTGTGAAGCCCAGAATGTGGTCTAGCATTCAGCGGCTAGACCATCGCAGACTGGGGTGCAACATTGAGGATTAGATCATCAACAACTAGGGACATTGAACACCATCAACGGCCATGTAAGCCATGGCAAGAGCAGCACAATATACTCACAGCTGTGGGCATGCACCACGTCAGTGCATTGAACTCAGAATTCGATTGCGACTCAAGGATGTGACACCCAGATCGTCTATCAGAAAATGAGCTGAGATGTCGGCATGCTGCATGTTTGGTTCCTCAATGACAGCTGCGAGGAAGGCCGTCTCAATTGGCAGGGGTTCCAAAGTCGGAATGATGTGAAAACGGTTCGAGATGGCTTTCATAAATGTGTGATGTCGAGTCTTTTCTGTTTCAAAATTTGATGGTTTTTGTACTTTTTTTTTAGTGGCACTTGGCATCCAGAATAGCGATATGACCAGTCTGCTGATTGAACATCAGAGGTGGTGTTTGTTTAACCATGTGCTGACATGGATAGAACGGCTATGGGTGCGCTGGCTGAGTGATATATGTCACTTGAACTGCCATGATTGCAGCTGTGTGAAGTGCGACAGTGTTTTAATCGAATATGATGACCGAAGGGCAGAAGGCTCATGTGGCATTTTTTTTTCTGTAGGCTAGGCTGCATGTTGTGTGGTGTTGATGCAATCCTTGCATGAGGATGAAGTGAGCGGCTGGTAACAGCTTACAAATATGGGACCGCTGTTTGGCGATAGGACGGGCTGGGAGGGAATCGTATGTGAACACCCAGAGTTGACACGACTTGTAAGGATCAACAAAGATTTGATGCGCTGACATGTACGAGGTTTCGAGTTTCGAGGGGCTATCTTGGGTGGCTGCCGCGGCATGTGTGGCGCCACAAGGTCGCGCCGCCCGTTTTTGGAGGGGATGCAACGGGACGAACAAAAATTTGTGAAGTTGTAAGCGCCTTGCCAGTGTTCTCTGAGTGTGCGGCCTTTGCACACAGGTCGGGGAGTGTATCCCGACCAGTGTGGCCTCAAAACCAGCGGTTTTCGGTCCCAAACTGATGATGCACCCATGGCGCGCTCATCGTTCGGCCTGGTTGGTTTTCTGGGTAAATCTGTGAGAATCGCTGCAGTTTCTGTCAGCGTTTCTGTCCGTGCCTTTTGGGATTGCATGCGGCTGGACATGCAAGGCCAGTGGGGAGTTTTGTCCGTGTTTCTGTGGCCGATTTTCCTGCAACATGCATGCAAAGCGACCCAATCTCGCCGCAAATTCCCGCTCTCCTCAACCGCTCTGGGGTAGGGGACGAGCCTTTTACAGGCTTTCACTGTGCTACCCCGAGGGTTTGGTCATGTTTCGGCCACGATCTCTACACATGGCAATTCTCCGTCACCTACCCGTGTCTCAATCAGAAATTTACTGACCTAGGCACCGACAGAAAAATGCTTTTGCGATGAACAGCAACACGGCACAGCGCTTCCCAGAAACGCAGAATCGTTCATCTTTGGAAGATTAATTGAAGTGCCGCATGCCCAGTGGCACATGGACGAGGGCAGGTGCCTGAAGAACACCTGCGCAGATGACTAAGCAGTCATGGCGGCTCGCTCTTCATTCCATTGCCGCCTCAGCGGCGCGATAGCATAGACTCACAAGTACCTGTGAAAATTCTGCGGTCGTCAATTGGCTGATGTACCAGTTCGAATTGCCTCCCAAGGCTGTTTCTTTGTCTGGTAAACTTATCAATGACTCTGCGGTGGACTTCTCTACCAAGCAGTGGTACGTATAGGCAATACCAACGATTGATGTGGCAAATATTCTGAACGCATTCTATTCTACCAGCGTCCTGATCCGATGCTGCGATTTTGCAAGAGACCAGCTGGCCGTTCCTGTTGGGTACGAGAGCATAATGAATCAAATCGGTGCTTCAAACAATGGAAAATTTCGCATTTGGGCCAAGTCCAGCTCTCTTATGCGCATCTCCCTTCCGCACAGCCATATGGCTGGCTGAAGCGTGGTCAGCTGTCCTTGTTGCTTGCACGGCACCGTCCCAGCCCTTCTCAATTCACTTGAGGCGCAGTGTATACTGCACACACCGATTTGCAAATCAGGGAAACGTCTGGACAAGCCAATCAATCCGTCGCAGTTGCGCGAGGACATCTGAGCCTCATTCAGGAGGCCGCCAGTTCCCTGTCTTGGTCCAGCAGCTCACATTGAGGAAGCCGGAGGGGTGGTCAAGGAGAAGAGCAACGTGTTTTGAGTCCCACCCATCCAATGTCCCACCCTGGTGGACTGTCCCGCGACATTGTCTCGGAGGCAACTGCATGGTGTTGTGTCTGCCCAACGGATTCATGGATGTGTGCGCCATGACGCGACATGCGGCACCCCGATTCAGCCGGAACGCGCAGTCCGATGAACTTGCGCTGGGGGTTTTTCATGGGACACTGCCTCATCGCCCCAGCTGTTTCGATCTTCGCCCCAGTTGCTTCCGCCGCTGCCCCGCGTTGGAGGGGCGCGGGCGACTGCCAAGGGCAGGCGGATTCGGGGGTTGGCTGCGTGGGTAGGCCCCCCGCCGCTGTGGCATCTACCATCCACAGGGCCTGCCGCCAGCCTTCGGTTCGTCCACCAGCCCCACAAAACACGGGCCGCAGAAGTGTAGCGCCCGAATCCTGGCACGTTGAAGGTTGGCGCCGCGATTGCCCTGTCGCGAGATAATCGGCGGCGGGACCGCGTGGCGCTGGTCGAGCGACATGGAGCGGCGCGACTCCAAGCAGCACCTGCAGGACGGGGAGGACAGCCTGGAGGGCACGTGCGACGCGGCGCTGGTGCTCAGCGACGGCACGGAGGTGCTTGTGCACAGCCAGGCGCTCATCATGCACTCGAGGTTCTTCAGGAGGATGATCGCGGACGTGCAGTGCGGGCGCCCAAGGGCGGCGTCGGGGGAGCTGCTGAGGATCCCGCTCGACGACGGCACCAGCCTGGAGGACGTGGAGGTGCTGCTGGGCTACCTGTACAAACGGGATGCCGTCGTGAATTCGGTGAGCGGGCTGGTGGGGCGCCATCCTGGGAGGGGGCCGAGTCGTGGATGCGCAGCGGCGCATGTGAATGCCGGTTTGTTGGCAGCATGGGCCGGCTGGCCACTGCTGGCTGGCGGAGGCAGTACACGATGCAGTATCGTTGGCAAATCGAGGGTCGTTTGCTGTTGTGCCAATGCCTCTCAACTTGGCCCGGCTAAGTTGGGAGTGCAGCGCGTGAACGCGGGGCGGACGAGCAGGCGATTGATCCTGAACTTGTGGGCGATGCCTCTGCGAAGCAGCATGAGGATTCTCAAATGCGGTGGCGATCGTGTCTGCTCGCTGCACGCAATGACGACACGATGATGGCGCTGCAAGGCGCCACCTTTAAAAAAGTTGGGTCCCAAAAGCGTCCAGATTGGTTCTCGGTGTCCTATCGTGAATCCTGTAAAAGAAATCTGCTTTGTTGTGCGCGAATATAACTTAGGTGCTGCGTCAACAAGCACAGGAGATTGGACACTGTCGCCTGACGTCAATTCAGATCCTCGTTTGGTGATTGAGAAGGAGTGGCAAATGCAAATCATTCCTGTTGCTCCTGAGCTGCCTCTTGGAGATTATATTTTGCCTCGTCGCTAGGCGCGCAGCATGCGTCGCTCCGCAGCTTCTAAGATCACAGACGAATTCATTTTGCCACGGTGGCTTTGGAGCTGCGACTCTCCGACATGCCCTCTTCAACCCCACTGACACATGAGCACTTGGAACTTCCTTCGGCATTCGATGCTTGTGGCACCACAGCTGCGACCATATGTGACTTTGGCTTTGGCAATCACGACATTGGGTGTGTGTTGTGGATGATCAAAGCCTGGGAATCCGTTACTAACCGTTTGCAGCGCACTGTGTTAATATGGCCATTTTTGTGATTTTGTTCACAGTTTGAGGATGCAAAGGCGCTCGTGTTCCTGGCCGACAAGTTTGACATGCCGTCAATCATTCGGCTGTGTGAGCCCAAGCTCTGCAGCGATGTGCACAGACTGCATTTTGCTGGATTCGCAGCAAGCCTGCCCCGCGGCCGAAGCACTGGCAAGTCCAACACCCCATTCGATCTCCAGGGCCTGGATGAATGCTATGATGCTGCCAGGTAGGTTGCCGAACTGTTTGACGCTGTGTTGGGTGGTGAAGAGCATGAATGATTTCCAAAAAGCCATTAATTTTGGCATGAGCAGCACTTCGGCTGTGCATGCGTGGGAATGGGCAAATGATGCGGCCATTCCATGGATAACTGTTGAATTCACCACTGCTTTGTGACCGTCTTCAGAATTCTCTTAATGCGTGGTGTGTATGTGGCACTCCTTGTTGCGATTCAAGGTGGCTGAGCCTGGCAGAGAGGTGGAATCTGGTGAACCTGATGCTCAAGTGCCAGGCTGTGATAACGCAGTCGCTGGCGTACACGGACGCCAAGTCCACGTACAGTGCCTTTGCCAAGCTTCAAGAGCACAGGATCAGTCTCAAGAGCATGTACAGCATCGCCTCAGTGTTGGGGCAGTGCCTGAACAACTTTGGGAAATGCTCGTGCGGCAAGATGTTCAGCTCCCTGCGGTGCTCATCCTGCTTCCTGGACAACACGCCGAAGGCGACCATGGACCTGTGCGAGAAAATGCTCCAGGAATGCCACAAGGAGGTGAAAGGCGACGAGGACAAGCTTCGAAGAATGCCTTCTGGACAGCTGTCCATGTCCAGGGCGGAGTCCACTCCAAACCCGACACTGCGCTAGGCTGTGGCGTCGGCGGCTCCTGAAGATCGGATTTGCCACTTTGGTTCTCATTAGAGGGCCCCTTGTAAGAAATCAGGGCTGAAGATGAGCTGCTGACGTGCCGAGAACACCGTGCCAAGGGGGCGGCCGTTGAGGGCGCCTGGAATTTTTCTCGGAAGCCCCTCCGGCAAACGTATAAACAAGAATTGTTCTGTAATTGTGGAGAATGTGCCCATGCCGCTCTCGGGTCCTCAGCACCAGGCTGATGGGGCCGCTCCTCTGCTGTATCGTCCATGAGCAAGGAGAATAATTCTGAAGCCTTTGAATAAGCTGAGTACAAGGGATCCTTCATGAATCAGGGCTGCGATTGCGTCTCAATGAAATGGACGCAGATTTTAGATTGGAGGCAAATGTGCCAGGAAGTCGTTTAGGTATAAAATTGTATAGATGTTGGATCTGAAGGCAGAGGGATCGTCTAGAAAGGCTTGGGAGTACCGGAAGTTTTCGATCCAGGATTGTCTGAAGACGTGTGAGTCTGTTTCGCCAGAGCACCTGAAATGCAAATTGTCGCCTTTCTGGCAATGACCACATGACAGGGACACTGGCCCATGCGCTGCAATGTTGTGGCTGGTGCAATGCCAGGCATCGCTGGAATTTGCATTTAGTTTGAGGCGCTGCTTTCGGCGCCAACAGATACAATAACTCGGCTTGAAAACTCGAATGCCGCTAAGCACGGGAGCGCGATATCGCGGACAATGGCGGAGTGGGGCGGAGAGGTTCCGAGATTGAGCATTGTGTGGCGAGCTGGACAGAATTTCAAGGCATTAGCGGTATGTATGATGTGGTTGAGAGGATGTGCGAACTTGCTGAATGCATAGTTGACGATAATGCCCACGGATGTTGTTGGAGTGTCAGTGAATATCCGGCGTCGTGCTAATGTAGACTGGACCAGATTGCGCTCCGAGAGGCATGATGTCTCCTTTGGGGCTGAGAAGCTGGATAACACTCAAGTACGAGGCTGTTGTTGTGGGCATGGCCGTTGTTGCACAGTATAGTGCTGTATTTTAAGAGCATTTTGCAACAACGATTTCTAAAGTTTTGAAATCATGAAGGCACAAGTGCTGTAACTTAATCTTTAAGATCGATTCATGACACTTGTGCCAATCTGATAGATAGTGCGATATCATGAAAACCATCGATGGTTGTGTTCCGCAACGATCCTGGGGTACGGTCTGTTACAAACTCTTCGGCCTACAGCTTCGATTGGACGGGCTCTATCATTGCCTGCATGCAAAGCTTACCGTCGCCTGCGCAGCTCGAGAATGAAGTTTCTGCTTCATTTTGGCTCCCTTCTGTGCAGCGATGCGTCATGGATGTCTGAATCAGAAGCGATTCTGATGTGCCAGTGACGTGGCTTCCCCACAGTGGCCACCACACGCAAAGAGGGGAGGTGGGGGAGGCGTCTGAACTTTGCGTTAATTTGACGCCGAAGATAACAAATCGCTGCACAGTTGCCCTTGCTCCGCTCGCCGCTTCCCCCATGAATTGTATAGCTGTTCAGAAGCTTCGAATGGCGGTCTGTGCGGTGGCGAAACATCGCCGCGCAAGTTGCCCTCAGTCACGAAATGCCCCCAAGCAGAAGAAGCGGGTTCAAGGCCATATTCACCGTCAAACACCACACCATCATGTTGACACCCAGTGGGCTCAAGGCAGGTGAAAGTAACGCCGCGTCACCCCGTTGGTCGCGTGACAGGCCAGCGGAGCCGAAAAAAACACAAACGGGGGAGGCCGCCCCGCGGCGGGGTGAAACATCGATGGCGGAATTGGCTGGCAGCCTCGGGTGACAGGCCCAGGCAGTCCCGGCGCCCCCCCTCCCGCGCGAGGCCGTCGTCCCGGCCGCGCCCACCCGACGCCGATGGTGTCCGGCTGCAAGCGGCCCCGGCCCGACGACCTCGAGTCGCTGGCGTCCGCCCTCCGGGCCTCCATCCTCTTGGGCGCCTCCGATGACCCCGTCAACAACGCGCGACTGCTGCGCACCGCCGACGCGCTGCTCCAGGCGGCCCCGTCGCACAACGGGCCGGCGAGTGCCGCGCCCGATTGCCTGCATGGCCTCTCGACTGTGGCCAGCGACGCGTGGAGGTACCTGGACAGCGATGGGGCGGGCGCGCTCAAGCGGGTGTGCTCCGCGGCGTGCGGGATGGTGGCCTCGAAGGACCGGGGGGCGGTGTGGGCAGCGGCGGAGTTCATCCAGCGAATGGCTTCGGTGGCTCCGGACGCACTGATGCGGGCGCAGGGCCTGGAGCGCGCTCTCGCGTGGATGCTGTCGCTGGAGGTGACGAGCCCGCTGGCGTTCGCGGGCGTGTGGGTGCTGGGCAGGTTGATTTCGTCGGCGCTCGGGGTGAACGCCACGCGCTGCGGCGCCGTGGTGGAGGCAGAGGGCGCGAGCATGAATGGCGACGCGTCTGCCCTCTATTGGACGTCGTCGCTGGGCGCGATTGTGAATCCAGCGTGCATAGGGGAGCTGTGCCGGCTGCTGAGGCATGTGGCCGACAGGTGCACGGTGGCGGACCTCAGGGTGGCCTGCGCCACGATGCAGGCGCTGTCCATGCTGCTGCACAACCGGAACTTCAGGCGGGTGATGAGGGACCTGCTGGGCGTGCTGGAGGGCCAGAAGCTGCTGTTCACGCTGCTGAGGGTGACCAAGGTTGCCTTCCGGTTGCCGTCCCCTCTACTGCTGCAGGCCACAAACGACCTGCTGTGGAGGTATTGCACGGCCGACCGGGAGAGGCACAAGGAGCTGTACCTGCTGGTGTTTGAGTCGGAGCTGGAGTTCACGGAGAAGGCCACGGAGAGCCGCGAGGCGGTGGTGGAGTGCCTGTTCTGGGTGAACGCCTTCAACTACCCCACCTGCAGGTCCAGCGACGTGGACACCGCAGTGGCGTGGGTCAGGAGGTATCACTTCCTGTGGAGGCTGTACAGGTACATGCGGAGGGTACGGCTGGACGAGGATCACAACTGGTTCCTGGTGTGCGCCAACACCTACGCCAGCCTGTACCCTATCCTCTTCAAGCTGTCCACGCAGCAGCACTCGCTCCTGCGCCCCTTTCAGAACGAGTTGCGCGACTCGGGGCTGCTGGACATCACCCACAGTTTCATTGATGGTCTGGTGGCCCTGATCCAGAAGTGTTATGGGGCGGCATCCATCGAGACCCCAGAGGAGCAGCGGGCAGAGCTGGAGGTAATGTCACTCACGCTGTGCAACGTGGTGTACTTTTACACGCTGTGCATGCACGACAACAAGGAGGTGTTGCAGTACTGCGAGGTGTGCGGAGCCCTGGACTCGGTGATGAGCGCGCTGGAGGTGTCGGACCTGATGTTTGCGGTGGACAACGACAGGGACCTTGTGAGGCTGGCTGCTAGGACCCAGGAGGAGGTCCTGGGCCTGCTGTGCACACTGATGTTTCATAAAATGAACAGAACACAGCCTGATCGGTGGCCCTTGGACTGGAGCTTCATTCAAGATGGGCAAATAAAGAAGATCGTAGAGCAGCTTGGGCACCTCGCCCATCTGGACGTCGTGGTGTTGACCCAGAAGATATCTGTTGTCCGAAAGAGGTTGGAGGTGCTCTTCTACCTGTCCCACTACACAAGGAACCTCCTGTCAAGGGCCCAGCCACAGATTGTGGACGCCCTGAAAAAGGTGAACTACTCGAAAACATTGGTGAGATTGAAGCCGATAGTGGAGGGGCTGCTGATGCTGAAAGGTGGCACACTGCCAAAGGCGGATGAAAGGAATATTGAAGACATTGAAAGCTACTATGTGCTGCTTCAGCACGTCTACCTCCAAACTCAGACTTCTAGGCGAGGGGGAACGCAAGACAAGTAGTGCGATGCTTCGGACTGGCTCGTTCAGAAAATTTAGGTGTCACATAGGCAGCAGCAGAGTAGCGTTAGCAGGGGAGCGGGCCGGCCGGGCGCATGCATGCACCGACATTCTCAATTTCATTTATTCCCATTTATGCAGTCAGAATGTCCAAAATTTTGTAATTTTATGTTGGCACTTTACACCTGGGCAGTGGGATTTGTGGTGGGCTGTGCTGCCTATTGTGCAAATGGAAACATTGACACTTAGCGCCCCTGGAATGTTCATTATACGGTGCATTGTCTGTAGATATTGTTCCTCGCCACTGATCCAGGCGAGAGCCTTGCGTATTTCAATTTACACCGATTCTGTCAGGTAACATTCAAATTGCATTCATTCGCTGCACTGGCCCCCTTATCGCTGGGACCCAACGAAAGGTGTTGGGCAGCATGTTCCAGCCAACACTGTTGGAGGGCTCTTCTTCCTGTCCCACTACACAAGGAACCTCCGGGCATCCATGACATACAGCTATTCTGAGGAAAGAAATTCCGCAGATATGGGGCCCCGAAAAACACTCACAAACGTCTGATAACAATGGCATCCCCATGAATCCAAGTTTCCCTGCAAGTATATTGGGCAATTTATTTCATTGATTGGACCACCAGGCTTTCATGACGATAAGAGCTTCAAACAAGGCACTGTCATTATGTGCCAGTCACGCCAACAGCTGCAATCCTTCGCTGAATGATTGAAAACAAATTCAATGCACAACATCGCACTATTACACTGACCACGCTTCTGATCTGTTGGGCTGGCTTTACGTAATAAAAGTGGTAAAGGAGCCAATGGAGGACAGTGTCACTTTTCATGGCGATGCATTCCACTGTACAGTGACTGAAGCTGCTCACACAGAACAGGCTATCAGTGCAATTCAGCCATTGGAAAGAATCTGTCAGCCCTTGTTCTAACATTGTGTGCAACTACCAAATAGTGGAAGTTCTGCCATGTGAGCAGTTTGTCACCTGAGCAAAATGCCAAATACATGAGTAAGCTCTCCCTTTTCTTGTGGGACCACGTAATGGGAGCTTGGCGTTTGTGCCAAACCCGCTCGCATTAGACTGTTCACGACGCAATCCATGTGGCAAGTGCCAGCCGCCAGCCTTGCCAGGTGGAACGTGCAGGGTGATTTTGCGATGCTGTTGGGCATCTGCTGCCTCATTCATGGGCAATGGCGAGCCAGGCTGTGTTTAGTTTGTCTGCTTCGTCACAAGGGATTCAAACTCGCAGTCAATGCTGGATTTTGGTCAATGGTGCATCTTCGATGTCATTTCCCATTCCACTCCATCCTATTCCATGCCATTCCATTCCATCCCTTTCCTTACTTTCCTTCGTTTCTTTTCCATTTCTTTTCCATACCTTTGACCACCACTTGGCGAATGGAGAAATGAGCGAATGAATAAACGGAGACAAATAAACATATTGGATGTGCGGCTGCCGGCCCCCACGCCCACTCCCACCACACCCACCATCGTCGCCTGCAAGTTTTAAGGTTCTGCATTGTCTGGGGATGTCAAATCCTACACAAACTCTTGTGTTCATAGTGTGAGCTGTAACACAAGGGTTGCCAATTTTACATTACAGACAACTGTCTTTGCAGCCATCCTGAACAAAAAAACGGGGTACCACCAGAGCACATGCACCTTAGCAACATCCCAGATCATTCTCTACTACCTGTGCAAGCACTCAGCTGTATTACAAAATTCCGACTGGGCGAAACTGAACTAATCCATGGCCCAATACAAACCAGGATGACCCGGATTTTCTGCTTCAGGCATGGAAGCATTGTACCCTGCATGAGATCCCACAATTTCAGTGGACTGCTGGACGTCCTTCAATTTGTTGGTCTGCGCCCTTATGCCATTTCTCACTTCGACTTCCAGCTCGTCAGAAAGTCGCTGGTGACACTCCATGATCTGCAGAAACAGGGACATAGGGCATTCAGTGGACCATGAACGAGTTAATGGCAAGTGCCTGACATCTGTGCACCACAGCCTCTCACTTGATTGCGCCTTTGCTCGATCTCCGCCAAGTTTCTCTTGAGAACTGCCACTCGGGCAGCTCCCATTATTGCATCCATGGATGCACTGGAGAGCAGGATGTCGGAAGTGCCCTCTTTCACCCTGGGGACAGACAGGTTTCAAATGCAGGTAGGCTCACACTGGTTCAGAACATGACTGTCCATTGCATGTTCCAGAGCGTCAGCTTTTCTGCTTTGTGCCAGCACTATCCGATTGCAGTTAACAATTCAGTCCAAATTTTTCCAAATTTCCAATTATTTCAACATCGGAGTTCTCAGGGTTGGTTTTGTTTCTTAGAGAACGTTGCTTGTTGGTGAACGTGTCTGGCAAGATATTGTCCTGTCTGTTGCATTGATGAGCACATGAACGGATTTATTGCAACCTATTGTGCGTGCACTGTGTACAGTGTAAGTCAGGGCATGAGCTAGGAGGTGAGACACAGCCTTGCAGAAGTATCCAGTTGACAAGCAGTTGTCAGCATACTGCTCTTTTGTTTGCGTTCTGATTGACTTCTCACCCAGCGGCCGTAAACCCTTTCTCAGGACTGATCAATTCCATCAACTGGAGGTGATCGTCGGTCCCCATGTCCCGACAATATTGGCTGAAAGCTCCCTAACACACCATGATACAATATGGAGTGAGATGCGCAGCAATCGCAAGAAAACAAAGATCATGATGAATGTACGGGAAAAACGAAATCTTGGCTGCCATGGGCACCAAGTTCAGCTGAAGGCTTCAACTAGGCAACAACAGCAGAAGTGTGAATGTTGCCGATTAAGCATGCAATATACACTGCACACGTAGCAATGCACATTGTCACTTCAGAAATGGCGAAAGTCAGTGCACAACTTTACTGCAGGTTCTACAGAGCAGACGAAAGTACAAGGCATGCCGTGGATTGCGGACTGTGCCTGGCTTACCTCCATGCAGCCCCTGATGGCGACAGAAAACTGCGTGGAAACAGTGCAATCTGTCACAGCATGTCACAGAGGCAGTAGCAGATTATATTGTGCACCTTTTGGGGCACAAGGTGTGGTTAAGGGGCAAAGAAACTTCACGCCCACGATGGAAGCACACAGAAAGCACTAACAGTTGTCTGTGTGTTGCCTTGGATTGGAAATGCTGACAGTCTGCCTTTTTCCCTCAAGCATGCCCGAATCATGCCAATTCCCAGCCATGATCTTTGTACCTTGTCCCACATGTGAACCAACTTGGCTCGAGACGCTGGACTCTCTCCCGGAAAGAATCTATCAAAGTCCTGCGAGGAAAATACCATGCCCAACAGTACACACATAATGTCACCAGTTGTTGACTTGTCATGAACCATTCACATTCCGTGCAATCTGTCAATTTCGGACGTCGAGGTCCCTACGGTCTTTCAACATGAAGGGCGGATGTGTTTTCGACCGATGCAGCATATCATTTCACCAGGCCTGTGCGCAATCGTTTTGCACAACCACGGCTTGGCGCTTGCCGTGGGCACGGCAAACCGACATGGGAACGGCGTGCAGCAACGGCAGCACCACGCCACAGCATCTCACCTCTGGCTTGCGCCGAAAAGCCTGTTTCATGTAATAATTGAAGGCTGCGCGCAGTTCCTGTGACGAGTTTTGGGCCATGGAGCTGTCGCCCGCGCCCGGGCGCTGGGGGTGCCAATCGCAACCCGCCAGCAAATCCTCACAACATGGAAAATGCGTCCGGCAATGCACAGACCCCTCCCTGCTGCTGCTTGTGGCTTGGTGCCGGCGCCTGCGCGCTGCGGGGAGTTCCGCACCTGGCCCCGTTGCAGGCGCACGTCTGTCTCGCTCCCGCGCACAAGCTGAAGGCGGGCAAGGTGCCAGAAACTCGAATGGTGTGAAGGGGCCCGCCAGCAGAAAATGTGTTCCATTTACCCATTCGATTAATCGGTCAAGGAGTGCTGCACTGGCGTTGTGGGTGTGCTTCATAGTACATTGGGCTTCTCTGGAAAGCTGGTGGGGAAGGGCGATGGCTGGCGGCGTGGTGGCCCGGATAGAGGCGTGGCTGCGGCAGGCGGGGGTTTGGTGGGATGAGGAGCTCATGCGGATCTGCGGCAGCGCGGAGGCGCCAAGCGGTTTTGCGATGGGCGTCGTGGCGACCACAGATATTCCCGAAGGGACGTCACTGTGCACGATCCCGAAGCGTGCCGTGTTATCAATCAAGACCACAGGAATCGCCGATCTGATAGAGCAGAGCGACATCCGCGGGGGGCTCGCCCTCACCGTGGCTGTGATGTACGAAATCGCTCTGGGTCGGGAATCGCCGTGGTGAGTTGAGTTGTTCAATGGCCTTTTGTTGTCAGTGACCGTTTGTACATGGAGGCACGAAGGGTGAAATTCCAAGGGGAGAAATTGTCAAAAGAGCTACGGCAACAACTGGCTTGCACCCTGCAGGCGATGATGGGCAACACAGATGCATTGAGTGTTTGTTCCATAGTTCAGGATTCTGCATTGTGCCTAGCTAAATCTGCACCGTGAATGTGCTCGTCTAAGACAATGAATTGCTGCTCGGGGCGCTTATCCGCCCTCCTTGTTTATTTCGCTCTCCCGACACTGGCGACAGAATGACCTCGTGCACTGAAATTTGGTACATGCGTCAAAGCCATTGGTTGCGTTGTTGGGCCAGGTTCGGATACTTAGAAACGCTGCCTTCACGAGAGTACCTGCCCATCTTTTGGCCAAGGGAGGATCTGCAACTGCTGAAAGGGACTGATTTGGAGGGCAGGGCGGGAAAAGACATGTGAGGGGTGAGGCGTTTGTCACATTGCTGTTGTTGGCAAAATTTTCACTGCACATGCAGGATAATAGCTTTTTCGCATTTTACATCTGGGAAGCATACCGTTGATGTGTGGAAGCGGACAGCAAATGCAGCTCATGCATGGGTTCCCCTTTGTTACCGTTTGTGTGTCACATTTGAAGCATAGAGCTTGTCTATGTCCTATCGCAGCATTGAATGGATGTTTGCACATGTGCTAGGAAATGGAGATACTAAGGGTGGATAGTTGGCTTTGAAAGCACTGGAAATGACTGTTGTTGAGTGTCAGGTGGTTCCATCTGGATAGGAACTGTGACTCTCGATTCATTCAAAGCCACCAGTTTCTGCTGGATGGGCTGTTATGTCTTGAATATGGCAGTTGAAGACAGTTGTTTACTGTTATCAGACATACTCCGTTGTGGCAGTAATCCAAACTGAATAGGTTGTAGTTTGGCATCTCCATATCGCACTGTGCAGTGCCAGAATGTAAGTTTGTTCGATTGGAACAGAACAACAGCTTTGAAGAAATGCTCACATTTTGCTGTCTCATTGGCTGATGCATTTGTTTTTTTTGCTTAGGGAGTTGACGCGAGATGACTATGAGTCAGTGGTCCCATTCATATCGCAGCATCCTGACAGGTTCAGCAACCTGACTATGGATCTGAAGGCTTTTCGCGAGGCAGCTTCACTTGTCGCATCGAGGGCATTCATAATCGACAAGGAACATGGTGTGCTGAAGGGCTGCTCTAGCCATTGTGCATTAATTGCTGATCACCTGTATGTGGGTCGTTGTATCTGCTGATGAGCAGCAGAGCCCTTTCAGGGGTGTCATCAGCAGAATAACTCTGTGCTGGCAACTGCATTGCTGGTAATCGAGTGCTTGTGAGTGCAGCACTCTTGTGCCAGCTTTGCCAATGACACCCAAATGGTCTCATCTTTCCATTCCTCAAAGTTTCCTTTCGTTCATCTGATTCCTTTCGGGTCCTGCTGTTGCTGGCCGCTGCAGGGTTGAATAGCTGCTTCAATGACTCCAGCTGCTGTTGCAGCATGGCAAGATGTATTACTACTTTTGTCTCATTTGTGGGAAGTGACAAAACACTACCCTTGCACCTTTAGGGCACAACATGGGGGGCATTTTGGGGGTACGGCGTGGGGCGCATACCCTTGTGCAGCATCTCCTTGAATGCGATCCCCACAAGCACCTTGTCCAAACATGTCAGGCTATTGTGGTGCAGGTGATGCTATGGTTCCTCTTGCTGACCTTTTCAATCACAAGGCTGCCATTCTTCATTTCTCAAGTGAGTACATCGTGGAGGGTCAGTCATCAGACGATGAAGACTCTGATGGCGATGGAAGCAATGGGGAAGCCGCAGCAGAATGCAATGGTATGTTCTTGCCCACAAGAACCCCATCTCAGCTACTTCGTTGAGAACTTGGCAAGGCCTGTGACTGAGCGCTTGGCCATTAGTACAATCTGTACACCCCCCCCCCCCCCCCCCCCTGGGGTTTTGACACTATAGCTTTCAGACCCCCATGCTTACTGTTACTACATATGCTTTGGACAGAATGGTAGTGGATTGGGAGGCTGTGGAGAGACAATCTGTGGTTGCTCTGCATTTTTGTGTCTTGTCGGCAATTGAGAAGATAATGATTGTTGTCCATTATCCAATTGCCAGCTGCCCTGGCTGACATTGGCTCTGGCCTATTTCTGGATGTGCTGTCCGCAGATAATGTACCAGAAGGTGACCCAGCCACAGAAACCAAGAGCTGTGCACAAACATGTGACAAGGAAGAAGGTGCCTACTGCTGTCCACAAGTGCTGCTGCGAAGCAAGTCAAGGGCTCTCCTTTTTGAAAACTGTCTGTGAGAAGTGAATGCGCTCAGTCCAGGGTTTGGCACTACCTGACACTCAAAGTTGCTTATGCACTTCTTGCACTGTCAGCCAGGTTTCAGCATGGTCCCTAACCTGCCTTTTCAGACTTGTCTGTCATGAGCTGTAGTTGTTTTGATGCATGCCGGACAAAGACTACATGCTGTTATCTTTAGGAGTAGAAGCATGACAATGCAGAGAATTTCGTTCCATGCTGCATGTTCCATGTTGTGTCCATGTGCAGGGGCCCAAGATGTCTCTGTCTCAGGCCCAAGGCTCGAGATTGCCATATGCTCTGCCACAGAAGATGTGCTGGAGATAGTAACTGCTTCCAGGATTGAACAGGGCAACGAGATCCACAATACCTATGGAGAACACTCGAATGCTGAGCTCCTGCACAAATATGGATTTGCCTTGCTGTCCAATCCCTTCAATGTTATCACAATTGCCAAACAGGCTGTTGTAGATGCCATGACAGACATCATGGGTGAGGAGTTGTGCCGCGAAAGGTGTGAACTGCTTCAAGACAACAGGTATGTGTCTTTCTGGGCATAAACTATCGACATTGGGTGCCCCTACCACACCTTGACTTAGGTCTATGCCAATTGTGTTGGCCTGCTGCATATCTCAACTCATGCTTTGTCTTATGTAACCTTCCTTTGCTGCTCCAGTCTGTGACGTTGTATCTCTACCTATAGTGACCTTCCTACAGATGGCACCAACATGTGATCGAATGGGAAGGTGTGTGTGGATTCACATGAATATTCGCAAGTGAAGGACCGTTCACATGTGTACCACGCAGTGCAGAAGGTGTTGTTGACTTCATGATCTTGCTAGTTCACTATTATTGCGTATGTTTGTGCTGGGAGAATGCAATGCTCAGCAACTTGAGTACCTGGAACGCACAGGAACAACAGATGCTCAGGATACTTTTACGTTGCTTTTGGGGATACCCAGCTTTAGCTCACATTGGGCATTGAATGGCAATGGCTAAGGGCTGCATTGGATTTCAAATATGGTACAGTATTCTTTTGTTTGAATGTGCTGTTTTGCTTGGTCAGCCACCTCCTTGAACCTGATGATGAACCTTTCGAAATCTTGGAGGGGGGATTGCTGTCAGCTCCACTTGTGGTTGTGTTGGTCGTGCTCACCACTCATGGCAGCAAATTCGATGGCTGGGAGTCGATGCTTCGCACTCTGGAGGTTGGAGGCCAAAGCATCCAGGAACCAAAGGCGGTGGCAGCCGTTTGGGACCTCATTGGTGCGGTGGGCCGAAAATTTTTGCAGGACACGTTAAGCTCAAGGCTCACAAAGTATGCAGGGGGGAGTCTGGCTGATGAGAAGGCAATGCTGCAGCGGCTGTGCGATGAAGGTAGCAGGTAGGGTACTGCAGGTGCTGGTGCATTGTCTTTTTCTATATGTTTATGAAAAGGTGGTTGCAGCAATATGTTGTTGCAGTGGATTCAGGTGAAGGCAAGTAAGCATGCATACAAGCAACAACATGCACCACGGTATAGGGCACATACTGCAAACGGTCTGATCCAAGCGGGACTGCACAGCACATTGCTGCCGCTGTGTTGATCTGCGCTTTGGAATTCCTGCATTCGTGGCTTCGGTTGTTCCTGTGCGCAGCCCGTGTCGCAACTCGTGATTTACTTTGTGGTACGGATTCCACAGGTCAGAGCAGAAGTGTGCCCGAATCGGCGCTGCAACTCTCCGTTTGACGGAAAAACAGATCATTCTGGATGTTCTTTCCCTGCTGGAATCAACTCGTGTGGAGAAGGCGCAAGTGGAGCCAGTCGCCCAGATCAACTCAACCAACCACGCGAAAAGAAGGCGAACTGCTTACCTTGCTGTTGATTGATTTTTTAATAACCAATGTGGTGTTAATGCTGTGTTGAGGAACGTGTTCCAGCAGCCAGTATTCTCTGAATATGGTTGCTGCAATGTATGAAGTCGTTCTGCAAGGTTCATGTGTCTTGAAGACTAAGGCGGTTACACTCATGTACACAATTCGTTCGGCCGGGGCGCAATGCAGAGCAGACCACGCTCAACACTCGTGTTGAATGGGCTGCCAGATCAACTGCACCCCACGTGCCAGTTCGTTTTCACGCCAGCGGCCTCTCGGAAAGGGGGGAACACGGCTGTGTGCATTCATTTGCGCCTGTGTTGCTGTGTCCAGCGGAGAGGCGACAGCAACAAGAGAATCCGATTCTCAGGCGACTGTTGCAGTGCGCGTTAGCTGTGCGTCCAACGCAGTTGAACGCGAGCCAAAACAAACGGCTTGCCATAATGGGCACATAGCCTATTGGGCTTGTGCGTGTGGATGTGGACGGGGAGGCACCGTACGGGGTTTGTAGAGCGTAAGGGCGGGCATGCAGCAGTTGCCATGAAAATATCAAAGAATTGAACGCAGCTTCAGGCAAACCAGAGGCTTATCCAAGATGAGACGACTCAACAACGGCACTTATCTGTTTGCTCACAGCCAAATCCATGGCGAGCAATTCCCAGTAATTGGATAACATTCAAGACAGGCCCATCCTTCCGCACATGGACGACTGCAGGACCAATCAATGGTATCGAACTTTCATCAGGCCCCACGAATGCGGTGGAAACAAACAGTGCACCTTTCGCTGGAAATCGGATTACGCCCTTTGCTGAGTACGTGCGTCATGATGTTCGTCACCATCTAGCGGGCAGAGGCAGGCTGAAGCCACGTCTCTGGCGGGCTCACGATGCAAACGCTACGCACCAAACTGGGAGGTCGACAACAATTCAGTACTTCGGGGGTTGATCCATGCCGCATCTAGAGACGACACAAGATGCGGACTGATGTGCTTTAAGGTCCATCATCGCCACTCAATGCTCATCATTAATTTCACGTACCGTGTCAGCGGGCTATTAAACGACTGTGGCGCTCACGGCACGGTACAAATATACACTGTCAGCGATGCCCAGGCGAGCCTGAAATTGCTGTGCTGTCATGTACGTACATGCAATACACTAAATATTGGGATGCTCGCACAGCTGATCAGCCCCATGGTTTACATATGCCCAATGCTACAAAAACCATCAATTATACCACCATGTCATGCCTGAAATCCAGTCGCGTCGGCTGGTCATGGCATCCATTCATCGCCAGTGCTCGCGGCACCATTTGGTGTTTGAAGGGGCCCCTGCAGCATTGGCTAGAAGAAGAATACAGAGCAATGGCCAATGGCTATTCTGCTGCCAAGGCATACCAATGATCGGTGATGCGAAATTCCATGCGATTGGAACGTGGAGTTCGAGACTGGCCGCAATTGAGCGCTCTTGAACTGCGCAAGGCGTCGTCCCAAGCTACATCGCAGGTGGTGGACAGTGCTGTGTTCGCCACGCTGCAAAGAAACTTGGCGTCTGCTTTCCACTTTGCACATATACACGGACCTGAACGATGAGACCGCCTTCTTGTTGGTTTTATCACTTGTTGATGACGAAGCGATGGCAGCCACCGGTTGTTGTTGTCGCTGCCGTCAACTTATCAGTTTCGGCCATCGTTTGGCGCTCTGCTGCTGCATATGAAGTGCAATTATGCACTTGTGTGGCTAGATGCTGCCGGAATGTGTGCAACCTGTGCTGCAAATTGCTACTTTTGTTGTATTTGCGATGACCACATGTTTATTATGTTGCTGCGGTGTGCAAAGAGTCAGACATTTGCTGGTGTACAAGGGTGCTGTTATGCATGCCTTTGGCTTGGACTTGCTTTGCCCTGTGATATATTAGGTATTCAAGACCCTGGCATCGCCTTGTTGATCGAGGAGGCTTCCGTGGGGCAGAGGATGTGGCTACTGCACGCCTTCAACGCCAGGTGGGTTGGCCATACTTCCTTGCTGTAGAGATCACCAGGTCGAAGCCTGTCTGAGGCACTCGGCATGCATTGGTCACCGACTCGCTGCAGACGGCCTTCCTGTATCCTACACTACATAGGAACATGACGAGTTGCAGAAACGCAGCGTTTTATGTTACCGTATCTACCCGGTGTGGCTCGCCCCTTGTTAGTTTCCGCCCCCCTCTCTGGGGTTCCAGATCACAGTATTATCCATGACCCGGTGTTAGTAACCACTCAAGAGGGTCTGGATTCGCCTTGAGGAGAAGAAGCTAGTTTGCACATCTTTGCTTGCACATCACCCCTGTTGCACGCCTTCAACGTGCAACAACAACTGCAAAGCCCTCACCCTGTACCGACACGAATGTGGGTGATGGCTGCAGACCTCGCAGCTTGCGTGGCTACTCTGATTGTTGGAAAGAGGCCGCTTGCTTGTCGAGCAACTAAAGGCCACGCATCGATGGCACAGTGACAGGCCTGGAGTGGTCTGCAGATACGACATTATTGCCTATTCCCAGCACAATTCTTGCCATGGCGCAAACCTCCGCGGGGGCAAGTAGCCGGTAGCCTTTGCACTGCATTTGCAAATTTTATGCCTATTTGGGAGCATTTCGCGGCCTAAGTTTCAAAACTTTCTTTGCCTTCCCCTTGTATCAGGGGTTGGTATTGGTATTCATGATTCGCAATTATTTTCTTCCGCTCATTTGGGAGGTCCAGCACACATATGCTAACCAGGTAATCACGGTAATACTCCTCATGTCTGTCGAAAAGAAACAGGCTGCAATAGCATTTTCGATAACTGGGTCCATGATGGACGTTGACGTTGATGGACCATCAACATCGCTTCAACTCCCTTGTGGATTACCATCAACATCCAGGTGTACTCCAGAGGGATGGTCAACATCAATACCAATGCCACCCAACAACCAAGCAGCAAGGCGCGATGGAAACCTCGCTGGTTTACAGGTGAGCCTGCAACTGCGCAGCCTCGGCGTCAACGAAAAAGCGACCGCTGGTCGCAGGTGACCCAGCCGCAAATGATTGCGCATTGACGCCTTGCCCTTTGCCACATCTACGTGTGCTATGTTGCGGGCGGCAATAGAAACCCCCTCTTCGCGAAGTCTGCCAATGCACCTCCCCGATCCACAAGTTTTTCAAGCGCATTCTCGCCCATTGCTTGCACTAATGACCTCCGTTGATGTGACTCAGAACAGACAGGAAACATCTCTGCGTGGCTGTAAAAGAGAAACTCAGCGCAGGGGATGTTCAACTCAAGTTTAAGGGGCTTCTCGACACAGTCGCCGGAGGCTGGGAGAATGCACTATGGCTGCACCGGACGACGAGCTTCCGGCCTTCCAGTTATTCCACACCGCAGAGGCGGGGGAATAAGTATCAGGGCAGGGCAGATCCCAGGGTGCGCCTGGGGGCTGGCATCTTCATTGATGCAAAGGATGGCGGAGTCCTCCTTAAAGACGACGTACATCTCAACTGCAGAGGTCGAGCACAGTGGCAGCTGTGGGACTATGAAAGGCATCAGTTGGATTTGGATGTCAGTTACAACCCACAGGGAAAGAGGGTAGGATGTTTAGCAACCAAGGATCGAGTGCTGTGGGGAGGAAACAAAATGAGCGTTTCTCACAACTTGTCACGGGTGTGAAGCATCACGCTTGATTTCGGAACTATTTTGCCAGGGCAGGTGATGATGTACAGCAATGCACAGGTGGTACAAAGGGGTATGCAGAAAAGGGTGTTGCATCAGCAGTGGGTGAACATCGGCACGACTGATTGCACTGGCACATGTGCCTCTTCACATCACACATTTTTGCTTGCCCCAGAGCCTCTGCTATTGTGCTGCCCACATTGCCATCATCCTTCCTGCATTTTCTAGTTGTACATGCCCCACGAGCTTGTCTGCAGAATAGGCAAAACAAGTTTGGTCCCAGGATGGGCATGGGGCCTTTGAATGTGTGGCCACTTTGATGTGTCCTTGTGGGATGCTGCACAATTTTGCTCCATGCACTTCAGCATGGTTTTAGTACAACAAATGTGAACGATGAAACTATAGCGTTTTGTTGCAGATCTTTGGCAGAGGCGGCTTCCACATCCACAAGGTGGGTTTGCTATCTGTTTGAACTGCGCGAACTGGGTTTGTGCAGACCTGGTAGTGCAATCTGTTGAGGACAATCGCAGAAATGAGGCCCTACATACTT
>CAJHUC010002138.1:0-26711 GCA_905146915.1 Ostreobium quekettii
AGCGCCGCATTGTACTATATCTAGTTGAACACACGGTGAATCCATACGGTTAAACATACGTTTAGTTAAACGTACGGTATGTTCAAACCAATATGTACATTGACGCGACGTTTCGGCCATATATGCCGAGATTGAAGAAAAAATTAGAAGAGACATTCGTGCGGCGAAATGCCTATGAATATTAACAAAAGAGAACTACAATTTTCGAAGCACCTTTGCGTACAATGACCTGCTCGTTGTGCCTTGGGCTGATCCGGCACATGATTGGCCATGAATGGACACAGAAGAGGCGACGGCCTCACAGCCTGTGAGTCACAGCTCAGTCGCTGTGTCTTGACGGGAGTAGGCCTTGGATGTGCGCGGATTCTCGCAGCGCATTTGGCTTGCCGGCCAAAGGCACATACTTCAGAACAGCAGAACGACACAGGGCGCAAACATGGAGCGATTTTATGAAGTGAGTTTTAAATTTGCCAGCCCGGCAAGCAATGCCGTTATAATCTAATCTGATCGCCCCGCTCTTCATGTTCTCTAGCCCTGCGCGATTCTGCATGTACCATCATCCAACCCCACCGGTCCCCCAAAGTAGACAGCGAAAGGACGGTAAGGAACTGCCTGTTCGTAATTCACTCCAATGTCACTCACGAAAATAAAGCACCCGCATTCCTAGAAGAGGGCGGAGGCGCCTACAGGTACACGTCACGTGACTTGCGACATATCGAACTCAGGCCGCAAGGGTAGGGGAAAAGTGGACCGAAATTCGGATGCGTTTACACTGCTTATCCTTATTGTAAATCTGATTGTGATCTTTATTCATGAACTACAGCCATTCTCGAATGGCATGTTCCTAAATAGTTCGTCGCCTCTCCATGCACCAGATGGTTTAACATGACTAAAAGTACCATGTGAAGTGATGCATAGTTGTGGTGAAAAATCCTGATGAAGTCCTTGTTTCGCCCTCCATGCACGTCACATTCTGAAGGAGGTACCTTCTGAAGGAGGTATTATCTCTTTTCCCTTTGAGCTTGTTTCAGGCACACAACCCTGACATGACAATAAAACCCAAATTTCAAAACGACGGAAATGCTTCAGAATATTTGTGCCATCCGCACTTTACCGTTTGCGCGTTTGCATGAGACACTTCAGATGGCACAATGAAGAATGCAGCAGAGCTGCCCAGGCGCTCTGCAACCAGCAATTGAGAGAATATATTTGGGGACATAAGGCGCGCAAGACACAACGCGCAGCGAGAATGGTACTGAGATGGAGAGCGGTTAGAGAAGAAGTCAATGAAATCCTCGAGCCAAGCATCGCGTCCAGGACAGTGCGGCCCCAAAACAAACGACATACAAGAACAAATGCAATGTCGTTGCTTCTCATAAAAATCTTATTTCCGCGAAATTTGGACAGCCACATATGACATCCAATTCTAGCTGAAGCCTAAGCTGTCCTGGAATGGGAGTGCCTTGCTCCGTTAGACGCGTTTTTGGTCTTATTCTTCACCATTGCAAACAGCACATCATGATCGTCGCGGATCAACGACGATCCAGCAGCTATCCAATTGCCGATACGGAATCAAACAATGCCACGTCGCCCTTGCTTTCTGGGCGCATTTTCACCATCGCTCCATGTGCAACTTGCTGCGCGTCTGCATCGCGCGGGTTGGAGTTGGTTGGCGCTGCCGACTACGGCCTGCCCGTGTCATGGATTGACGCCCGCCCCAGCCAACCACGGTGCTTACCTGGTGCTTCGCCGTTGTCCCCTAAGGGTGGTGGTGGGAATTGTAGGGATGCAGCTCGTGAGGGCCCTCGTAAATGGGCAGGCCGGTCACTGGGTGGTTTCCAACGTGGAACTCATCATGGTTGCCGGCATTGCTGGGGTGGCCGCGGTGAATGGGCGGGTGAGTGTCGACGTGGGTGGCGCCTTATTCTTCGTCGGAGTCCTCGCTGCTGTCGTGACCTGAGTGAACAGGCGCTCCGTCAGGGCCTGAGTTGATTCCGAGCGGCACACGCGTGTTTGGAGGCCCCGTGGACGTCTGCGCGGACATTCGCTGGCACCTTTGCCCGCGACCGAAACGGTTTACTTTTGAAGCTCACCGTTTTGCTGAAACAGGCGAGCGTGCGGCGTGGGCACCAGCCCGCATATCATTCTTGCGCTGGTGATGCTCGCGTACGCGTTTGATAAGAATAAATAAGCAAAAATGGCAATAGCAACGGCAAACAAGTAAACAACTGAAAACAGAAGCCATCCGCGCTTTGCTAAGGCTCCAGGCTCTTGCGTGTTCTTTAGTTTCTGGTAACCGGGTGCAGGCCATAGTTACAATGACATCCACGGGGCCCACGGCTTCCAGCTGAAAGGTGCTATTCCACCGAGATGAGAATCCCGCCAAATTGGATGCTCAGGTCGGCCGTCACCCCTCCCCACACGTTTCGCATCCCAGAAGTGTGACCACCCCCTGGGGCCCCCTTCAAGAACTCCCATGCCCCGCCGGCCCTAGGCGAACCGACAACCTCGGCACAGTGCGCTGAACCGCTCCTCAAAGCGCGGTCCTTACCGTTAGGCGTGTGGTTGAGCATGGCCCTCCCCGCCTCTGAGCCTGCGGCAGCCGCGGCAGCAACAATCGAATCAGAACGGCCGCAGCGGCGCCCTCTGGCGGAGATCTCCGGTTTGACAACACTGCAGCATGCTGGACAGAGCTCGCCGAAAACTTCGAGGTCGTCTTTGGTGTGAATTCGCACCAAGACACGGACGCGCCGCGCGCGCTGCTTGCGTGCTGTGGCGAAGAAAGGTGATGGGCGGGACGGTTTCGTGTACAAGATTGATGCCCGTGCCGACCTTCGCGTTGGCCGCTCGAGCGTGCGCTGAGCGTGCTGCCCTGCGCAGCCTCCGACTCGCTCGCCCCACCCCACGAGGTCTGGCGCCCGCACCGCGCACCGCGCGCCGTGCGGTGGCCCATTTGATAATCACGAAACCCCCTGAGGCTAGCCAGCCCTCTTTTCTGGGAGCCGGCGAAAGAGTTTTCGGCCGCGACGCAGCGTCCGGCGCCCTCACGAGCGGCGTCGGTGAGCCTCGTTCCGCGAGACTTCCCCAGCTCCCTCCAAAACATGGAAAACTTTCCTTGCACGCCAGTTCGCCCCACCAATGCTCACCATGCATCCTCCTCCCATGCACGTGGGTGGTGTGGTCGTGCGGCCCTGCGGGCATGGGGCCCCACGGCACGTAAGGCTCGGGGGGCATGGGCCCCCACGGCACATGTGGCTCCGGCCCATGTACATGCGGCGGCTCGGGCGCGCACTCGTTGTCGGAGCTATCCGAGCTGTCCTCTCCGCCGCCTGCGAAGACCGGATAAGGGGAAGTCAGCGCTGGGCGTCAGTCCCTTGCATCGAGTACAGCAGAACGGATGGGCCCTGTGACGGAACCCCGGCCAGGCCTTGCGCCCTTGGGGAAAGGGAGAATGTGAGAAGCTCCGTTTCGGGATATCCGTTCATCGACGGGCAGTCGGGGGGGCCGCGCGCTTGGCGTTTGATCGGCGCCACGCACAGTGGCTGAGGAGCTTCCTGCCAGCGGCGTCGCCAGTCGTCTGCAGACCTGCGAACAGACAACCCACAGCGAGCGTTTCAGTCACCGGTTCGATCGCCTGCCGCCCCGAATAGCCTCGGAAGCCACAGCCGGTGCCGGGGCCAGCACGCTCACCGCGCATGAATCTAAAGGGGACCGCATCGGCTGCCGCAATAGCCGCCACCAGGAGCAGGATTCCGAGTGCTGTCTTCATGGTTGCCGGCCGTTTTCCTTGCGGCTCCTTCGAGAGCCTCGGCGGCAAGCAGCCGACCCTCGTTCCTTCGGCCTGCGTGTTCTTTCTTGGTGGAAACGGGCGGGGGGTACGCCCGTCCCGCCGATGTTAAATATGGCACGGGGCACGTGCAAAGGGTCGGGAGTGGTACCGAGCGACCAGCGGCCGTACACTTCGGCAGTGCGCGTGGGACTCGGTCGCACAAGGCCAACCAGCGAGGGAAACTGAAGCTAGGCGTTAGTACAGTCGAGACG
The DNA here is from genome assembly GCA_905146915.1 of Ostreobium quekettii. Lineage (NCBI taxonomy): Eukaryota > Viridiplantae > Chlorophyta > Ulvophyceae > Bryopsidales > Ostreobiaceae > Ostreobium > Ostreobium quekettii. The sequence continues at coordinate 4,042 of CAJHUC010002138.1, forward strand.
TGCGACACACGCGGATCTGGCGTGCGAGGTACGGCTGCCATACGATGCAGATTTTGCATCGTACCATCCGGATGGGTGGTACCGGCCGTGGGGCACGGGCGAGAGTGTCCGACTTCGGGTTAAGATCAACCGGATGTTGGCATGTGCGGCTTTCCATGCCGGGACGTACGCTGCGTGTGCGGCCTGGTCGGTGGCCAGGGGCCCACAAGCCCAGTTTGGCATGTGCACGTTGCGCCGCTGCCGTGCAAACCCTGTAGTCCAGCATGGAACGGCGGTGTGAAACGCGGCTGGACTGAGGGCGCAAACAAGACGAGCCACGCAATTTTTTAACGCCGTAGCGAATGACAGATTGATTGAGTTGGACGGGAACAAAGTTGGAGGCGAGGAAGGACGGGGACGGACGACGCCAAGACACACGTAAGTGTGCAGCACAGGCATCAATCGATTGGCCTTTAGACGCAGGTGTGCGACAAATTGGGTATGGCAGAACATGCGGGGTAGCGCCAACAGACCGCCCGGCGGAGAAGCGATCGTCGTGCTGCTGCAAGTCAGTCAAGCGACAAGCATGAAAATAAGATTGAAAATAGATTAAATGAAAAATAGATTACTAGAACTACAGCAGGTAAGCAAGATGATGGCGCCAATCAATCGCTTCACAAGGAGAGTGCGGATATCAGTGAAGCAGCCAACACCGAAACAGCCCACAAGGAGTTAACTTCTGCCAACTGTACCTCAAACAAATGTCACAGCAACAATGCTGTTTCTAATGTACCAGATGGTCATGCCACGGAACGAACTGCCTTCGCAAAAGGTAGTGCTGATGGGATGTGCACTCGCGATTTGTCCCCGGAGTAGTCCCCTCAGTAAAGAAGAAGCAGATTTAAATAAACTTGTCTGCATAAACGTAATGTGTACACATTGCGTAATATGCTCCAGACTGAGCCTTTGCGAATCACCACTTCATGTATTTTAAATGCAGTACTGTGGCTCGTGCCAGGGTATCCGAGCTCGAATAGTTGCTCATCTAGCACCATGTTCACGTCAGTGGTCGAAACCGTCAGGAGGCACTGAAAATTAACAGTCCACTCTCGGCGCAAAATCGTTGGCCAAGTGCACATCGCTTCGCTGTGTATTGACGCAAGTGAGCATTTTATTGATTACTTTACTGGGCGCTGCAGTAAATTATCCATTGACGCCAATAAGTGCGAAAAGAGCCTATTAGGATCCCCTCTTTACAAGTGAAATGCTTAGACTGCGCTCCGCCCTATATTCTCCACGCCGCCACACATGTTGACTTCACGATTCACATGTGTGTGTTGTCCCAATCGCCTTCCTCCCCATCTGATTACCGGACAGGCATAATACGAAAATACTCAACATTGCACGCACAGGTGCCCCAAAACATATGCCCGTAAACCACATTTGTGTATGCCCATTCAGTGGAAGCCATTCTGAGAGAACTGTACAACCAATCAGGCTGGCACATTGATTGACAATAATTGATGACAAAGATGGACTACTGCTGTTGGCTGATCTGGGGCTTGAAGGCAAGGACTGTAGGATCTCTCAATTGTCACAGGCGATTGTGCGGAATTGCAGTGTTGGCAAGCTACACCACATGTAAGCAGCACTGGCTTTGATGCTAATAGAAATGCGCCACTGACGCTTATCCTGGCTACCTGTGGGCATCCGTGCTTCCGAATCCTTACATCCCGGGAGAGTTCAATAATCTGGCCATCTGGCAAGTGCTCTCTCAATTTCCAAGCTCACACGAATAATTATCCGTTACAAACAACATGTCTGAACTTGCAAGCTTAGACCAACATCGCACGATTTAACCGTTTGAATGCTGGTTAATGGCGAAGGGGCGCTGTGTGAAATCGAATTTCTAAATCGCAAAGAGTCCAACACAAGAAGCATTGGCTGTTGCCCAATAAACTACTGCGCAACTGTGCAACACCGCCAAGCTGCGACAGGCGCGGCTCGCCAGCAGTGATCTCCGGGGGGTATCCAGGATCCCTAGAAATTTTATCTTTGGGTTCCTATACGATCCTGTACCGATTCTAGAAATGTCCAGAATTGCACATGTCCGATTCTACCCTATCCGATCTCCAGGCCCTCGTGGCCTTGACGGGTGGGGTCCGGCCGCGCTGGAGCGATTGAAAGGGAGAGCTTGGGTGTGGCGTTCACATTCGCTTCAGATTTCCCATCACAGGGGAGCCAAGCCAGTGCATTCGCTGACCCTCGAACACAGCGCCGGCTCTGAAACGTCCAATTGGGTAACAATGGAGCCCGAAAGGGAGAGCTTTGGTGTGGCGCTCAGGGTTCGCTTCAGATTTCCCATCACAATCGGTCCAAGGCAGTGCATTTCGCCGCCCTTCGAACCACCGCCAGCTCTGCAAAGTCCAGCTGGTTCACGATGCAGCCCACGACGCGACCCGTACAAGGCTTGGCTCCTGTCTGCTGTGATTGGACTCTCCCTCGGATTGGCGTGGCCGCCGCGGGAGCATGGACCCACTAATCCGCGGGATTCATGGGCAGCATGTGCGGCGAGCGCCTGCGGCGGCAGCTTGTCCGCGGCTCCCCGTTGTTAGGTGGGCTGCAAGGACAGCCCAAAACACGATCGTGGGCTCGCCATCAAGGCTCCAAGTTGAATCCAACAGGTTGGCAACTGCGAAACCTCTGTGGGTGACCGTTCCGAGCGGAACGGCGTTCCCGGGCCTCCCGTTTGTTTGAGAACGCCACCCTCAATGCCTCCAACTCCGCAAGGCGGATCTGCGCAAACTTGCGCGGTGGGCGGCGCTGTCGACTCTCAAGAGCACAAGGGTGAGAGGGGAGCCATTTTGAGGCAGCCTGCGCCCTCTCGGCGTTCAGCACGTTTTGCCACATTCTTTCATGTAGGGGCGCTTGGAAAAGGCCCCTTGAGCACCCATTCCGCACGAGCGACTGGGTGCGGGGACGGATCTCCGGACGGACAACACCTTGTCGTCGTGTTTTGAAATGAATTTCAGTGCAGATGGCTGTCTGTCCCTCGCTTGCACCGCAAGCGATGGCGCTCGGTGGTGGGGTCGCTTTTTCGCACGTCTGCATATGCATACGTTCATGGGGGCGTCGATATCACCGCCCCCATGACTGCGTGGATTTGGCCTCGACGCCGGCGCGGTTGCCGCATGAGCACGTGGTCCCATATCCGGCAAGCTACTCGTCGTTTCACTTCTGCAAAACGTGTGACACGCGGGTATGCAAGGTCTGTGAGCGCAAACCTTTGACTATGTTTTGCATACACGGCCCGCAGAACGTCCATCATCGCTTGCATCCGGAAATTTGCTAGGCGTTGATGCAACATTGATGGGCACTTCCATCAATGCCGGTCTTAAGAGCTGGTGTGTGTAGAGCGGTCTTGATGCAATGTTGCATCAAGAGCAATATGGTAACGTTGCATCAATGCCTGAATTGATGGAGTGTTGCTATCAAGGGCTGTTGGCAGGGGTTTGCTGCAATGTTGCAACAATATGCCTTGATAGCGCCATTGCGGCAGGACGCTTTCTTGGTGTGCACTATCAATGGCAAGCTTTGTTGTGTGGGCGGGCGGGGTGTGGTGAGGTATGGGGCGTGTGGGTCGTTGGAGTGGCGTGGCGGCGGCGGCGGCAGCGGCTCGTGCGTATTCAAGCTTGCACATGGCTGTCGAGTAGTTTGTGTACGTGTACGTGTGTTCACGTGAAGGTTGTTTCAGGGTTAGAGGCCACAGTTGGCTGTTGTGCGTGGGTAGGTAGAGAATGCCAACATTGTCGCTCAGGCTGCAAGGCGATCGCCGGGGCATGCAAGCCACAACAAAGTTAGCAGCACCACACCAGCCAAGTATTCTGTCGCCTGCAACACAATCGTGCACACACTCAGTGCCCCTGCAACGCAGCACGCATGATCAGTCGCTCGTGATCCTTTGCTCGCGGGTTGTGTAATGCACCTTGCGGGCACGCCCAGCCAAGTCACGCCGTGGGCATGGCCTTCGGCCACCTCCCACAAATTTCGATCTGAAGATGCCGCCGCCATGTCGGTGGCAAGGGGAGGCAAGGGCACCGCCGCTGCACCCCACTCCACACAACACGGCCCTCCGCACACGACGCGTCTCTCCCCATGCGACGAGTAGTGCACTGCCCCGCCGCCGCGATTTGCGGGTCACAGTGGCTCAGGAACAACGTGTCTCGAGATCTCAATCATGGCCAACAAAATCCAAACGGTTGAGCATTTCTATGACGTGGCTGCTTGGGGTTTAGGCTTATTTGACATTTCTGGAGTAGGAATTACGTAATTGGCTAAATCGACCTTTTGTTGTGTTACTTAGAGGTTCCTGGTTCCAACGAGCTTTTAAACGCCCAATTCCGTTAAGAAACGGCGAAGTTACGGCCTCCTGAAGTTGCAGTACTTAGGGGCATGGGATCGGGTGTTAGACGCCTGGAATTAGAGGACAATGGGTCGATCGTAGGTGAACGGTGGATGGTGACTGGGTACCTGGATGCGCACATGAGTTGTCTTGTCTTGATGTGACCACGATGGACCCGCGATTGGCCATCGCGCATGTGGATTTGTGCGCGCGCATGCTGTGAATCCGTGTAACCGTTCTTGCCCACTCTCTGGCCTCCCGCGAGCCAGCAAACGACCGCCTCACTGCGCCGCCACCTCTCGCCGACAGTAGGCCCCGGGGATCGATCCCCATCAAGCATTGGGCCCACCGCGCGACCGCCAATTCGACTGCCCCGGAAACGCCCACCATTCGAGGTGGAGAGGCTAGCTGACCTCCAATGGCTGTGCTGCAGGGCAGGGCGACCCCAGAGCCTCCGGAAACCAGCGGCTGCCGAAGGGCCGCAACAATTTCACTGATGACAAATCTGGAGGTAAGGCACCGCCCGCGAGGTAGGCGTTTGATACAAGTCGTTGGCGCCTCCAGTGGCCAACGCAGTTATTGCACAGCGGCGTTGAGCACAACAACACCACCGCTAGGCCCCTTCTTGCGTGGGCCGGTATGGGTCAGCGCTTGAGTTTGACCATAGTCAATCCTTTGGCGATCTCGACGTTGGCCATCAAATTCGTTGCTGGCCAACAACGACGATGGCAAACCTGGTGCAAACTTGCTCGTAGAGCAAGGTTGCAAGCTCTTTAACAAGGGCTAGGTCGCTTTGATGTTGCGCAAGGCGGACGGCGTTGAGCCAGCCCAATGTTCGATCTGATGCCAAGGTTGGTGCGCCTGCCCAATTGGCGTGGTTTTCAGTTCAATGCACGGGCGATGTGCCTGTCGCGGCACCCAATCCGGCCGGAATGGCCTCCTCCGCCGAATGAGGCGAGCGGTCCGGGGTGCTCGCTTCCTCGGAGTGCGCAGTGTAGGCCCGGTCCTGCGATTAGCCGCGCGCGGGGCGGCAGTGCGCGCAGTGGGTGCGCAACGCCGGTGCGGGCTGCGGGTGCAGCCGCATGGAGGCGAGTGGCCTGCAAGAGTTACAGCAAGTCGGGCATGGGGGCTACCCTTTGGCGTGCCCCGTATCACGTGACAATGCAGCCAACGTCACCGTATCGATAATATCTCGTCCCCCAGTACGGTTGCGGAGGCGCCCTTAAGTACTATAACTTCTAATGGCTATATCTCCACTACCGCTAACCCAAATGGCCTGATCCAAGAACCTATGGGTTCCTAGTAAGCTCAACTAAAGAATGAGATTGTTCATTAACGTTCATTGTACACCCCAGATACCCATAACCAAAGAAACATACTACCCCCTGTGCTTTGCACCACACCAATGGCATTGATGCAAGAAGCCAGCCCCGGCAACTGACGAGGGGTGCGCCCACACCCAATAGGGGCTGCAACGCCAGGCCGCGACATTGGAAGGCACCCAGAAAACAACAGAAGGGGTGCTCGAAATGCAGACACACCATATGGGGCATTGCAGACACTGTCACAATCAGCCTTGTTACAATATTGATGCACCACAGCAAGGATGGAACATTGGCCGCAAATGCATCAATCAGCCCTGATGCAGCGTTGACAAGCTGCGCCATTGACTCAACGTTGCAGCAACGTTGATGGGGTGGTGGTGAGCCAGCAACATTGTTGCAATGTTGCCGAAAGTGACCTTGCTGGATCGTTAATGAACACCGGCATCTGTGAGCTGTTGCTCCATAGGCATTGTCTCAACATTGTTGGTCATTGCTTCAATACCCTTGTTGCATCAAGCCCTATCAATATTGCATCAACGCCTAGCAAAATTCCGGATGTGCGCTTCCTCTAGCCTTCCTAATTGTGGCGATCAAGAAGATGCAATTGCCCCGGAACGCCATAAGACTTCTCCTGGGCGTGGTTGCACATTTAGCGCGAACGTGCTTTGGCATATTTCCATCTATTTTGGTACCCCCGGTGGTACAGTTTGCATATTGCAAGCCAATCCGCACGATCGGCCCATTGATTCTGTTGTGTGCATCGGGGGCAGGCTGCAGAACGCCAGCTTCCGACTGGGGTCACCTACCGTTAGTCTCACTGGAGGTTGTGAGGCAAGCTGAGGAAGAGTATGGAAGTTGCCGCAGCAACGCCGTATTGAAGACCGCTCGACTCGTGAGCAAACATTGGTGCCATTGGGCCACTGCGTCCACTACCCACCTGCGGCCCCGCGGATGCCGTCCCTTTCAGGAGGTGACCAAAGCAATCCAAGAGAAGTTCGTCAGCGTTCACACATTGTGCCTTGTGGGGTACAAGGGACGGGTTGAAGGGGCAATGGGGGGGCTGGAAGAGTTGTGCCAATTGAGGGATCTGGACTTGAGCGGGCATTCAATGACTAATGATGACTTACGACACGTGAGGCCTTTGACAAAGCTTACGAGACTCAGCGTTTCCGCTCCGAAAGTGCACGCTTGGGTAGAATTTGGCGAAGATGCTTGAAACATTTGGCAAACACTGCGAGCTTGAAGTGCCTGGATCTGAGCTATCGCTGTGGGGTTTTAGATCAAGGGGTGCGACGTTTGAAGGCACTCACGTGCCTTGAAAACTTGATTGTGAGCAACTGCAACAACACCACTGATCTGGAAATCGAGCACATCTGTGCACTCACTGCCCTCACACATTTGGGCCTGTCTTCAGACAACTCACCTGAAGTGACGGATATGTACAGAGCGGACAATGCGTGGAAGCATGTGGGCAAGTTGACGGCTCTGAAGCATCTGTCGCTCCGCCATTGGGGCGACATCTCGGACGACGGCTTGAGCCAACTTCGACCATTGGCGAAATTGGAATTTCTGGACATCAGTTACTGCTCCAGGATCACAGATGCGGGTGTGGCAGTGGTCGGAAGGCTGACAACACTGACGCATGTGCTCATAGCGGCCGCTGACAATTGGGCTGAGGATCCCCACGATCCTCTGAACATTGTGGAGATTACAGATGAGGGTGTTCACCACATGGGAGCGTTAAAGATTGTCAGATATCTGTCTTTGGCGTGTTGTTCAAGAATTTCGGATGATGGCTTGAGACTGCTGGGCGGAAGCAAAAGCCTGGAACACTTGGACGTTACAGGGCTGGCGAGGATGACGGACGAAGGCCTGGAGGGATTGGCGCCATTGCGGAATTTGACGCTCTTGAATCTGAGCTCGTGTTGCCTCATAACTGACTCTGGTTTGGAGCATCTGGGACTGATGATGAGTCGGCAACATCTGGGCCTATATCAGTGCCGAGAAATTACAGATTTGGGACTTTTACACCTTTCAAAACTAGTGGGGCTTGTCTATTTGAATTTGTCCTATGTTACTAGGATTACGGACAAAGGTTTGGTGCATTTGGTGAACTTGACGTCCCTCACGAGCCTGTCATTGTTTGAGTGCACAAACGTCACAGTTGACGCGCAGAATTACTTGAGAAGGATTCTTCCTTTGTTGTGAAGATGCACCGACCAAGTGCCTTGGATCTATGGGAACAGCGCAAATGTGGATTGGAAGCAACTGTCAAAGATACAAATCAGCATATTAGATCATCCGATGAACTTCTGAGTTGGCGTGATTTCTACGAATATGCAAGTGTTGCTGTGTTTTGGGGTGCTTGAGGCCAAATCCTGGTTTGCTTGGAAGTCTTGCCTTCCATTATTACACTTCGCTGTCCCTCGTTGGGCGGACAGTACGCACTAGAAGATATTTCCGAGAGTTGCCGTTCAATTTTTAAAAATGCAAATATCCCGTTAAAGGGCCCATGCATGTGATGCCCGTTGGAACATCCACCACAATTATAGTATGTACATCGACTGTTTTGGCTTGCGATTACATAATTATTGCAAAGCAACCAATGCTGCGTTGGACGCTGTTGCGAAATTGCTCAGCGTTGAAGATTAGCGCAGCGCACAACTTTTTTCCGGGCGGTACACTGCTGCAGAAGCGCATGCTGCCCCACAGCAATGTGGGCGCGGCGCAACACTGCTAGTGCCTGTAGCGGTGCGCTGCCTGCGCGGCTTCTTTTGTGGCAGCGGGGGGCAGTGTTGATTCAGAACGACGGGGCACAAAGCATGTGCGCGGCGGGCGTCGACATTCGATGATGCAATGTGGGCTCCAAACCCCCCTGGCCTTTCCCCCTACATCTCTCTTGCCGCGACCTGTTGCACCTGCGCAATCTCCTGTTGTCAGGGGCGCAGTGATGATTCGGAATAACTTGACGCTTAGCACATGCCAGGCGGTCGTGAATTTGAGGTGGGATGTCATAAGTTGAGATGCGATGCGGCGTCAAGGCGGAGATATGACAAGGGTGCGTGATTGCTGTCATTCCGCGAATCGTGTTGTGGCCTTTTGAGGCGGTGGGCGACGTTGCCGCTGCGCAATCGAGAGAGGCGAAGATGGCGCCCGTCAAAGGCCGACACGATAGGATGTGCCACAGGATACGCTTAAGGCAGCAGCACTGCCACGCATCACGTTTGCCGCAGGAAGGCCCTGACCCAATGGCTGCAGCTGCCCTTCGCCTTGAGCCCCGTGGTACCGGGGTTCTGCTCCGCATTCCGGGACCCGAACACTCCTGTTGCACCTCGCCTTTTGAAATAGGGTCACCGGCCCAGAAGGGCCTGCGTGAGGATTCGGTGGCAATGAACGCCCTTCCAGCCAGAACACTTTCCTCCTGTGTGAAGGCGATGAGTCACTGGCAGTGGAGCAGCTGTCGACGCGAACAGCAACGAGGGAGAGAAAAGCGGCAAGCAGCAGTGCATTGGGCAAACGATCAACTGATTGCACCAACTAAGTACCAAGCTGATGGCGCAATTGCCGCTGGGAGCATCAACTGTGTTCAACACAAAACAGTTGATGAAGGCACCTGTGAATCACATTTGTCTGTTGCAGCCATCAAAGTCTTCTGGCAAGTGTGGCACAGACCCAGTACGCACAACAGCATACTGCACCAAAACAAGGAGAAACACACCGGCACTGTGGTTCATGCCGTGTGCATAGCTGATGCCTGCAGTCAGATGAATGCTCCAATCGCACCGAGGGACAAGCCTGCCCGTAAGGAACCTGCCAATAGGCTAACTGCCATGAGTGAACTGATGGCGAACGCGTTGACTGCAGCCTCTTCTTTATCATGCAAGAGGTTGGTTGTTTGAACCAATGATGCCCAATCAGTACCCTGTTTCTGTGGTTAAAGGGCATCAGCTAGACTGCATTCCGGTTGCCACCAGCGATAAGGGCAGTTTTCCGGCACAATTCCAGGGCGTTGAGGGGATGGTTTGGGAATGTGCTGCTGCTAGTTTCAACTGAAAATTACATGGAACACGACAAGCTGTGTCCCGCGCCCTTGTCATGGTTCCACAACATCAGATTCCGTCCCAGCATCAGGACAGCGACAGGAGAGCTTGGCATCCGTTCCACTAAAGCGGTACGTTGGGAACGAAAGTATTCTGGTTTATTGCAGCATCTGTGACGAAACATTTCGGCAAAACAGATTGTGAGCCAATCTCCGCATTTTTGCACAGTGCCTGCTTCGTCTGAGGGGGCGCTGCGTGTCTGGATCGAAAGAAGCTCCAACGGAGTGCGCATGACTTGTGCAGGCGCAGGAACTTGCGAAGAAAGTAGATGGGCAGATGCATGCTGCCCAAAAGGAGAACACGAAAAAAGGCGCACTGGTGAACGAGGCTTCCACCGCTTGACTGGCCGCCTGGTTCAAGGTGCTGACATTTCGACGGAGCACTTCAGTCGCACACCTAGCGAAGAACACTCACTTTGCGTGGCGAAGGGCAACTGTAAAGCCGGCAGCGATTGGCAGTCTTGCGCCCTGTCAGACCGTTGGATTCAGATGCTGCCCGCCTCCCGCCCTTCCCCTTGTTCGAGAGCGCGGCGCCCGCAGCGAGCAAGCTGACAGCCCGGACCGGGGATCCACGGCAAGCGAACCGCCGGCCCGCACGTAGGCGAAACCTTAGCCCAAGCAATCCCGGAAGCGCCTCCTCCAACCGAGTGCGCAGGACACATGCACGCACGCGAACGCGCCAAAAACATACAACAGATGCACAATGATGAGAAAAAGAACACGAAGAAAGAAAACCGCGCTGGCGAAGGAGTCTCCGCCCATCCTCCGCGGCCAACCACGGCCCCGCGGGAGCCGTCCCCCCCCCTCCCCCTGCCCCTGCAGTTCAGATCCTGGGATCCCCACTGCCCCGTTCTTTGCAGCTCCCCTGGCCAAGAGACAGCTCCCGGTGTCTTCCTTCCTGCCTTTCTTTCTATCTTTCTTTCTTCCGATCCCACGTCTTTCCCTAACTTTTCATTCACCTCGAGCCTTCAAAATCGCGTGTCGGACCTGGAGCACCGCCCCAAAGGCCTTTGGCGCTCGCCCGTGCCCATCTCGCAAGCTGCCGGCGTCGAACGCCCTGCCAGGAACCGGCGCTTCGAACCTGCCCCGCGGCTGGCCCCCGCGAGGACGATATTCGGCCTCGCAACACTCAGTCAGCGCGCATCCCTCAAAAAACAAACAACGCCCCAAAAAGAAAGACACCCAAAATGAAGCCCTGCAACGCTTCGGAACGCCCACCTCGCGGGCTGGGAGCGTCGAAAGCCCCGCCGGCAACCTACCGAGACTCGAACTTGAGCCGCGGCTGCGCCTCACCGTTCCCCAAGAGGGCGATGCCCCGCCTCGCAACAATCAATCAGCGACGCTCCCTTGCAAACGAAAGGAGAAGGCGTGGCCAGGCCCGGATTGATCCGCGTCACTGCCCTTTGGATGCATGCCGTGATGACCCGCAGCCGCGAGGTTTGACCCTCTGGCCCAATGTACTGAGGCAGTACTTCCGGTACAGCGTCTCACTCCACGCGGCGCGCCCAGACGGCCTTGGGGCGGTCATGGCGAGGGCGCTTTGTCGATCCCCACCCGTCGGGCTTCGTCCCCGGGCCGACATTGTTGCCAGACAGCGTAAGGCGACAGGGGCGAAGGGGAGGGCACGAGAGAGGTATCACGGGAGGTGTTTGAAGTTCGCTGTCGCGCGGATAATGAGCGGAGAGAGCCGGTGGCGTGGACGAAAGTTTGTGTGCGGCGCCCGTCGCGCTTTGGTTGCGGCCCCGTGTTTTTGGCCGATCGAGTAAGGCGACAAGGCGGATGCAGGGGCAGAGGGCCGCCAAGGGAGGCGTCTGAATCTTTTCTCTCGCGCGGAGAACGAGCGGAGGAGCCAGCAGCCCGGGCATCGCTCCGTCGGTGCGCATCCGCGTGGTGCCTTCCTCGCGACGGAGTTTTTTCTGCCCGGCACGCAAGGCGACATAGGCGAAGGTACCGACAAGAGAGCGGCATCGCGGAAGGCGTTTGACTCTGATCTAGCGCGGAGAGCGAGCAGGGAGAGCAGGCGGCCCCGGCATCTTTTTGCGGACGGCAAGAGGTGCGGGGAGGTACGGCTTCCTGGCAGTGGCGAAGGGGAATGATGTACTTTGGTGTCGGGGAATGGTTGCGGGACGACCGGCGCCTCGTCGCCGGTGTTGTCGTAGATTCATCGTAGGCATGGCCGGGGGCCGGGTGGGCAATCGACCGCTGCGCCCGGGGCGCGCCCCGTCGATCGGACGTATGGGCTTCACGGCCGATGTCTCGGGCGAATATTGAGGGATGGGGATCGTGCGAGCATCGCGCCGGGCGAATTTCGGCTGTTGGATCAGACGCCGCGGCCGAACGTGGTGGTGGCAGCATGGGCAGTTTCGAGAAAGGGAAGGGGAGGGGGAGGGGGGGGGGGCGATGCGCGATTGAGCGGGAGGGGGTGCCCTTGGGCTGCCGCCACTGCGGGGTGGTGGGAAGTGCTCGTGGCTGGGCGGAGTTTGAGAATTGGGCCGGGGGGGAATGGAGCCGCGCCCCCGGCAGTGCTGTTGGGTGTCTAGCCGTCGCGGCGGGCCGCCGATCGGGGACAATCGCGCCTCTCCGAGGGCCATTTCCGGAGGTGGAAGGCGATGTTCTCGGGGACTGAGATCTGGAATCTGGGTTCAAGCCCTGGTCAGGCAGTGGTGAGGAACCTGCAAATTGTGCTCCTTCGCACGATCACGCGGGTGGTGGGGCGTGGGCTGGGTCCGGCAATGCAAGAGCCCCAACTGCAAGCACCCATTTTGCTAAATCTGCGTTTTCTGGACACGTTCTGGCAAGCGCTGGCCCAGGGAGGTTGCATTTCCAGGCTGCTGCTTGGAAATGCGTTTCACAGGGGGAAGGGTAGGTTATGCCAGGATGCCCCTCTCTTGGCTGGAGGCGCTTTGGGCCTCAGTCCCCTGCCGCATATGGCTGTGGGGGTTATTGTTCCTGGTTGTTGATCTGGTTAAATCGAGTCTCACGTCATTAACCACCAGTGTGCGCAATTCACGTGCCAGAGGATCTCCAAGTGTGTCCACTTCCACAATTCATGCCTTGATTGGGGCCAGAATTGCCAGCCACTGACCAATGACATGGATGAGAAAATGGGCATCTGCTCTGTTGGCATTGGGATGTGCCATGGCCATGCACCAGAGTGGTCAGCACTTCGCGATGCGATGAGTAATTTGGCCCGACATGGCCCAGGAAGTTGCCCGTTCCATGCGCTGGGAGTGGACCCTCTTAAAGGAACAGGGCACAAAGAGTTGGCAGTGCTTTCAGCACAACGAACTCTGGGACATGATTTCCAGACGGCACTCTTGGGACGAATCTGTCTGGACTTCAGCTAAACTAGAAGCGCAATTTTGGATGACCTAGTCGTGGCTATGGAAATTGATGACTTCCGTGAAGAACTGACATGGGCTGGACCTAAACTATTGGTTTGTGTTTGCCTGTGAACAGCAGTCACTGGGATATGGTACTCTGGCAGTGTGTTGACGAATTACTGATGGGCTGACACCAGGGCATCGCCTAAGGTACTTGGCACATTTTGGCATGTTCACCAGGACAATTTTGCAGAAATTGTACACCCTCTTTGCTGGCGAATTTGCACTTGTGTCCAAACTGCTTCCTACTGAAATATTGCCACCTGTCGATGGCAACTTGTGCACAGCTGTTTATGTGAGTGTGAAGATGTTGACCAACGATCAGCATTCAATTCCACGTGGCAACAATATTGTTGTACTTCAAAATTGAAGCACATTGCATCAGGACATCACTTGCCGAGAAACAACCAAACTGCCCCATTCACCCCTGGGATCGTGAGAGCGCTGTGGTGAGGGGCCACTTTACATGTTGGATCAATGAATGCAGTACATTGTTTGGTGCTTAATCCGCTATCTCTTTTCTGCCTGTTTCTGGATGTTTCGGTTGCCGCTTTTCATGTTTATTGCATTCCCATATTGTGCCAGAATTGGAAGCAATTCTCTACACGATCAGCAGGGTTGAGGAGGGGGGCCTTGTCCCACTTCCCAAACCCACCCACCCACTTCTTGTTGCTGTCACAACTTGCCGAACGAATGGAACAGGTGTCGCTGGCAAAAGGAAGTGCCTCTTGAAAACCAACGCCATAAACCACATGACAAACACAAACAAAACACCATACATTCGTGTTGATCTTGATCTGGACGATCAGTTTTGCACTCTGCAGGCCTGCTACTGATGGAGAGACAGGCCCAATGCCTGCTCGACGACGTCGAGGGGGCCTCAGAGTGCCTCCTGCATGTCAAGTACAACGAGGGCATGCTCCGGTTCCTGCACCAGCAGATGAGGACCATCGCGAGCTATGTGGTTCGCCTGATGCAATCATTCAGCCTCCAGCAGGGGCCTGATGGCATGGACTCTGTCGTGGAGCACTACCTGGGGATCCTGGCAGAAGAAGTGAAGCAGGGCTTCTTGCTGATTGCCGGACACGCAAAAGGTGTCACATTGGAGTCCTTCTACAGAGTCGACTTTGTCAACATGGCGGTGGAAAAGATGTGCAGCACAGCCGAAATGTGCCTTCAGGTGGTGCCATTTGTGTGAATCGTTTGTTTTTCTAAACCAAACTTCTTGTTCCTTGCATATTTCACAAATCTTCCATATCCCTGCGTTTTGTGCGCAACGAAATGTTGAAGATTCAAAGGGTTTTGGCACTCAGTGTGTTTTTGTTAACAGGCCTCATTTTTGATCGCCAAAACTCCAATTGCAGTGCACACTTGCCAACTGCCAACACTTCCAAGATGTGAGTGCAAAGGCGAGGCTCAGTTGTATTGACAGATGCACTGCATTTGTTGTGCGTGTTTTGGTTGGCACATGGATTGATTGATGTGCCTGCAGGAAATGGGCGTCGATGATGACTTCTGGATCGAGACGATTGTGGACCCGGGGTGCATCGAGCAGGACAGGAAGTACGTGCATTGGTACCTCACTTGCCTGCTGGAGTGCAGCGGCGCTGGGCCGAATGAGAGGCATCGACGAAAGGATCTTGGGGCCAAGATCCTTGAAAATCAGCACCGTCTGAGGCACCTGAACCTGTGCATCGACGAGAACCAAATAGAGCTCAAGGGGCAGATCGGCCAGGGGCCGCTGGGTCCAGTGTACAAGGGCTACTGGCGGGGGCTGCTGGTGGCAGTGAAGCAGTGCAACATCCTGAGCCTGGAGGCCAGGGCACAGTTTTTGTGCGAGGCCGAGCTGCACCAGTCGATGCTCTGCCCCAATGTAGTGCTGTGCTGGGGGGCCGTGCACACCAAGACAACGAACGCCCTGGTGATGGAGCTGGCAGAGCACGACCTGGGGAAATTCTGCCAGACGGGGGTGATCCCCAGCTACATAACCCACATGGAGTGGAAGTTCAAGATGAACCTGATGGCGAGCGCGGCGGCGGGCCTGAGGCAGCTGCACGACCAGGGGGTGGTGCACAGGGATGTCAATCCCCGCAACTTCCTGGTGTTCAAGGTTCGGTCGCACCTTTGCTCAATTGTTGGCAACGACAACGATATGGTACCGATTTGCACTGTGAGATCATCTGAGTTCAGCGGAGACCTGCGCCATGACCAGTGCGTCGTCTCTCGCAGTGTGCACGAGGATGCCTTCGCCCGCTGCCTCTGTGCACGGTCACCCGTTGAATGCACGTTTGTTTGCAAAAGAGCTCTGCAGAATTGTTGTTTTCTTGTTTTGTTTTGGTGCTTGCTCGTCATTTCTTGGAATTGCATACCTCCGATTTCAAGCCGCGAACAATGCCACCAACAAACATCGCAAGGGCATCCTGTTATGACAGAAAAGCCGTGAAGAAGTATCGCAGTTTCGATACAATCAACGCCGGTTCGCTGGCGCCCGTAGTGTTGGTTCATGTTGGTTAATGGCTGTGCCTCCTGGTGTCGCGTGCCACTCCTGCTGTCCTCACCCTCGTCAGCGTCATCTCGCAACCTTCAAGGAAACGCTGCACAGGCATGTAACGTAAAGTACTGAGCCCTGTACCGCTTTCCCCAAAACAACGCGAACGAACATCATTCTGCAGCGAGTGGCACAAATTGCTTGCATGAAAGGGACGCCGCCCTTCCATCGACATTGAGAAGACCACCCGAAATTCTTGCCCAGCGAGGGGGCGTCGCACTTTGCATCGCCTTCCACTTTTCGGTCAGGTGGCACGGGGGCGACGCTCTCAGGTGTTTCAGGACTTGTGATTTCGGAGAGATTAGACTATATTTGACTTGGATGCACGACCTGTACTTCGCGTAATTTAGTATGATTAGCGGCACTTTGTTGCACCCAGTGCGAGAGAGAGGGTGTTCCAGCAATGTAGCCAAAAAAATAAAAATAAGTGAATAAATGAATGAATAAATATATAAACATATAAAAATAAATTTAAAAATATAAATATAAATAAATATATAAATATATATATATATATATATATTCGAGTTATATCCATACCAATCTGTGTCAAAAACTAACCCAAAGCCAGTTTTTGGTTTCGGTGTTGGTGGATCTCTTTGGCCCGCCTGTCGCCTGCAAAGGCTTCGATAGCCATTGTCTTTCACAAACAAACATATAAGCAACAAACAAGCAAATAAACAATTAATTTCGCAAATAAGTAAATAAATAAACTAATAGAGAAATAAGCAAATATGTAAATAAATAAATAAGCAAATAAATAAATAAATATTCAGACAGACAATCTTTCCATCAATGCAATTCGCGGAATTCGTGGTGCGCCCCAGGACCCCTCCATCCCGGGAGGCTACCTCATCAAGATCGGCGACTTCGGCAAGTCCCTGGCCAAGGCGGAGCTGGCGGGCGGCGGCCCGGCGGCGCCGCACTACGCCGCCCCCGAGATCCACGCCGGCATGGCTCCCACCCGCGCCTCCGACGTCTTCAGCTTCGGCGTCACCATGTTCGAGGTGGCGACGAAGAGCCCGCCCTACGAGGGCAGCGACAGCGGGCAGCTGTCGGACCGCAAGTCACGGCGGGTGGCGCCCTGCTACGTGGACCCAGAGGACTGCCCGCGGCGCCTGTTGGCGCTGATGACGGCGTGCATCGACCCCGATCCGGAGGGGAGGCCGAGCATGGAGGAGGTGGAGGCACAGCTGTTGGCGCTGAGCAGCAAGGTGGGGCCAGGGAACGGTGGTGGAAACCGATGGTCTTCCGATGCCAACAGCGATGCCATTTGACACCATGGAGTATGTTGATCCGTGTGCTGGCCCAGGTGGGGTCAACTTCCTTTGCTTGTTCGCGGTGCCCACCAGCATCTTCCGAGAATACCAAAATCCAAGCATTCTAGAAATTGCAGAAATTCCAAAAACATACGAATTTCAACTCTTAAATTAATAAACACGAAGGCTGCATTCCAAAATCGAAAATCTAAAATCCAAAATTCCGACTTCCAAATTTCTAATACGTTCAGAAATCTCAGAAAAGTTACATCTCTCTGAGGATATTGGCTGCTGCTTCATGTGCTAACACCAGAGGCAGCAGCTGATATCCTCAGAGCGATGTGGTCTCTTTGAAGTTTTGCAGTATTTTGAAATTTTGTATTTTGGCTCTTTTTTTGCCAAGTTTCCAAGTGCTGGACGTCCACACCTCTGCTATTACTTACAGCCTCGTGTCTCTGGTGCCCAGCTGCGACGTTTGGGCCAATTGAGCTTCAGTGCGAACAGTAGGTGCTGTCTGGTACGCATCGGAGACTAGTTGCCCCCACGTGCGGCATAGTGTGTGCCGTTTTGCAAGGCATCAATGGTGGATCCAATATCGCTCAGGCTCACATGTGCTGCTGCTCCAGACTGCGCCACCACCCACACCAGATCCCGCCAGTTCAAAGGTGAGTCAGCGCTGCTTTATTGGATTGGTGTCAGGCGAAGCATGCATTTTGGCCTTTTCACGACTTGTGTTCAGTGACTGGTTGTCAAATTGTTAATTTAGCAGTTGCCAGCCTGGCGTCAGTGTTTGATGTAGCTGCCAGATTTTGGCCGGTTATTGGTTTGCTGGCAGGGGTCTAAGTGTGAGGTGGTGGCCTTACTTGTGGCTCTCAATTGAGGCTCTTTCTGGGCCCTGTGCTGGCATTGCATTGGCAGCACAGTTAGGTGGCACAAGCCAATGTGGGCAAATTGCGTTTGAAGGTGGCTGCAAATTGGTCCTGCTGAAGGGGCTCTTTGAAGCTTTGAAGATTGCAATATCAGGCTTGTGTTGGTTGAGGACATGCCCACGCTGTTCTTGCAGACGTGCAGGGATGTTCAAATTTGCCAGTCTTGAACAACATTAGTCTGATGGAAGCCAGAATGATACAAGGGGCAAAAGATGAGTAGCTAATTGATGAATAATTAGAATGCACAATCTCAGCGAATTTTTGGCTGTATTGTATGTGAAGTGCTCTTATTCGTCAGTTTGTTGCTATTTTCATGTTGATTCATGTCAATTAAGTAATTTTCCCAATTTGTGCAACCTTGCAGCACTTGCTGTTGATTGTCCTGCCATATTTGTGTGGGCCTCTTGTGCATGATAGAACTGTACCACAGCATACTTGTATCCAGATAGATGTTCTGCCTTGTGTCCAGGTCTCTCCAGAACTGGAGGCAGCCATACAGGACCTCCGGAAGAGCACCCAGTCCATAGAGAGGATGATAAAGAGCGTGAAGGAACGAACCATCGTTTGTGGGCAGATCTCAAGGCACGTGCAAGCCTGCCTGGCATCCATCGAGGTGCTGAGCATCGTCGGTGGTGCAGCGTACCAGCAGCTGGCCCAGCCGCTGCTCCATTTGAAGCGGGCAAGAGATGCAATCAGGCTAGCCGCGGCCCTGGTGCAGGGCCAGGTCCATGGCATGAAGTTCTTCAAGACAGAGGATGGGCAGATCAGCACGATCAATGCTCTGAGAGCAGCTGAGATCGAATTGAGGGGTGCCTGCAATGGTGCGGTGGTGCCATGGATTGCATGCGTTTACTTTTTGTTATATTTTATTGTGCCATTATTTTTTTGCTCTTTGCTTTCTTTGTTGAAGAGCCATGACAGGGGAAGTAGTTGCAGCTAGAATAGCGGTGAGTAGTTGGTGGTGCCAAGCACCCCCTGCAAATTGCAGGACAACAGTATGGCTTGCTCTTGAGGACATTTTGATTTCCACCACTCCATTACATCGAAATCCTCAGTGACCCTTTTCTGAGGCCATAAAAAATATTGCTTCTCTGTCCCTGTCTTGGACCTTCAAATACTGCGAGAATCTTGGTACAGAGACGCTCGGAATGGCAGTGTAGGGTGCCAGATGGTCTGCCAGAATCGTAGTCTCACCAGTTCTGCTATCTGTTGATTGGGCATGTATGAGGATCCTGTGTCTGCACAGTATTGCAAGTGATGCACCACTATGTCAAGCAGTCAACGCTGGCAACAAGCAGTGAAATTCCAAAGCGTCTCAATCAACGACTCCAGGAACTTACCGAAAAGGACTCCCTTTTGGGCGAGAGTAGTCGACATGTGCTGGCCCAGGTGGGACACAAGTTCATTATCTTCAAAGTGATAAACAGAATGCTGAATTTTGAGACTGCAGCAACATGCCACAGTATACCGTTGATTACGATAATGAGAGTCTTGTGTGAAATGAGACATCCCTGTAGCAGCAGCGGTGGAGATCTTCTAATCTGGTTGCAAATTACCATACAAATCGTTCAATGGCCTGCAATTGCCAATTGAAATTGTTTATTTCCTGATGTGCCATTCTATGACAATCCTCTCTGTGCCTGACTCGCGGTCTGCTTCTCGTTTTAGCCGCAATGCTGATCTAAGGAAATCAAATGCCATGCACTTTTTTGCTCAGAAATTGCTGTGAATCAGTGTATGCGCCTTCCAGCTGCAATATCGGACCTGCATGCATCAATTTCTTCTATGTGGGACACAGTTGAAACAGGTTCATTCCCAACAGTTGGGTTGCCCTCACCTTGTTTCCATGATCATGAACAATAAATGCTGGCAGAAACAAATACATGTGCTTGGGATCAGTGCCCGACTTCGCCAGTGCTGTTGAAGGACTTGCCTTTTGTCCAGCGGCAAGCATATGAATAAAAGATGGAAGAGGAACGAATGAAGGGAAAGGGGTTTTGCCCTTAACGACCCCTGTTCTACTTTCGGCTGAAAGCTGGATATTGCTGTATTCTATACCAAATGTTACATCACATTTGAGAGTCCAGCTGCTCTCCCCCGCCCCAGCAAGGACAAGCGGACCTTGTGCCATCAAGCGAGAGAGTGCAAGGCGACGCGGGGGTCCAGATCGCGATTGTGTCTGAATGATGTTGGTGTCGCTGTGGATCAGATTCAGTCCAACGTCTTCTCTGTGGTCGAAGGCCAGTCGACGCTCGAGCGAGGCGTCGAGTCGGAGCCGAGCACCCTGCGGATGTTTGGGAGGAGGCTCCTGATGAAAGCCCTTGCGGCGTTAGTCACTGACGTACCTGTGCTGCTTGTTGGGGCGTGCATCACGTCCCTGGTGCCTCACAGCACCGTCGTGGCGTTCAAGGTAAGTGAGCTCCCTGTTGGGACAAGAGGAAAGATGCAGAGGGGGAAAAATGCTTGTCCTGAATGTTTAGGGCGAATTGAGTAGTCGGTGATGAAGTTCACGTTGTTTCTGTATTGATGGCGATATTACCTGAATAGTATTCACTACAGGGTTCGGTGTTTGCTTAGATGCTGCGCTGTTTTGGCCACGATTTTGTCTGGAATCTGTCGTTTCAGGAACCGACAGCTTGCGTCGCCACAACACTTGCAACAGCAAGAAAATCGCCCTTCTCACGGTGTGTCCATTTCACAGCGCCTGTATTGTCTCAGCCCAAGCAGCGATAAAAAATGCTTCTGGAATATTGCTATTCCGTTAAGAGTACTCCTGAAGAACTGCGTTATTCAGTTCTCAGTTTTAGCAACATGAGCAGTAATGCATTGGCAGTGCAAGCCGTGTTGAAATGTGATGCCGGTGTTTAGTGCCATTGTGATCAGCGCAAGCCACTGGGGCGCGCCCCTTTAAGGGCCTGACGGCTCTCCCCACGTATTCACATTATCCTTAGTGTCTCGCTATCCATAGTGCTTTTATTATATTGCTTTTGCAGACAGATTTCTTCCATTATGTTGCTCCCATTATACACATTATCCTTGCTATACAGATTGCTTCTCTTTGTTACAGGTGATGGTTCCGAACAACGAGCGCGTGGACATCGAGGACTTTGTGGTCAGGGCGCGCTCCGAATTCCACCGCGACGAATTCCTCACGCAGTACCGCCCAGAGATAACGACGTCGTCTCTCAACATCACGGAACACGTTACGTTTGCGGACGCCGTGAGGACGGCATCATCCTCCAGTCTGAGAGAGGCGAGTTGGAGGCCCCAGGGCCCATGTGAATCGGATTGTTGCCACTGCGTTGAATTGTCGGTGGGTGGAAGTTGTCAGATTTCCGGAGTCACTTGGAACGTGCTGTCATTGGCTGTTTGGACCGATGCTTTTGGATCGCAGCCTTTCCTGAAATGTAGACGTGGGCTGGGGTTGGTTCGCATAGCTTGAGGTTCCGGGGCCTCATTGCGGAATGTGCAGGCAATGGGTCGCTCACCGACGGACTGAGGGACTGGTCGATCGCTTGCACGACTCAATAAGGAAAGTGCGTGCAACCTCTGTGTGACTGCATTGCATCAGTTGTCACCAGAGAAAACAAAGAAAACGTACAATCCACTAATATTTCAAGAGAATAATTGCTGCGAGTAGTATGTTTGGCCGTCGTGTGCAAGCGTGCCGGCAAGGTTAGTATCCATGCACGTCTCCGTTCGATCTGGTCTGACTGTGAGAGATGACCATGCCACAACCAGTGCAATTGTTTTGGGCCTGTCATCTGCGGACAACAGAGCGGTCTCTTGTCGCACGTGGCTGCTGTCTGCGCTGCCGGAGTGCCTGCAGTGCGCCGTAAATAAAACAATGCACAGTTGAGAGAGCTTCCTTGGTGTGAAATACAGACTCGCTCTGAATGCGGGGTTATGAGCGGGGACAGCATTGGCAGCTCAGCATTGGGCCGAGGCAGCAGAGCCAGCCGAGGCACCGGTGGCAGCCGAGGCACTGGTGGCAGCCGTGGCAGTGAGATGATGGTGACAGAGTTCAACCCTTCTGGGGAAATTTCTTTCAGAGTTTATTCGGCAGGGCAAGGCGACAATCAGGACAAGGTGGGTCGGGCAAGAGGATGAAGATGTACCAGAAAGTGTGATGCTTGTTGTTTGAGTGTGGTGCTGATCGAAGTGGTTCACACAGTAGCTGAGCTCTGGACTGAAGAGATCGCGGCATACACAGTTGCAGTTGAGGCGCTCTTTGTAACTATGCCGACCTGTGTATGCCTAAATGGATGCTTCTGTAGTGCTGCGTGTGATAAAGTGCGAATATGTGCCATTGATGAATATGGCAGCAAAAACACGTGGGAAGTTGCCCGACTGAGCTCTTGGAACAGGCGATGCAATGAACAGCGATAGTAATGTAGCGCGATGCAAACCATGGTAGAAGGTTTCATCATTTTGATGAAGTGTCCGAATGGATCCAAACTGACTGACAGTCTCTACACAATGTACAGAGCAACCCATCGTAGCATATTCAACTCTTCCGCATCAAACACTTTTGCTGTTGTGCTTTGTGCTCCACACTTTTTCTTCAGAGCGTTGGTTTTAGTTTGTGACGATGCGCCGCAAAAGCGTTGTTAAGAGAGCGTTATTTATTTTGT
The DNA here is from genome assembly GCA_905146915.1 of Ostreobium quekettii. Taxonomy (NCBI): domain Eukaryota; kingdom Viridiplantae; phylum Chlorophyta; class Ulvophyceae; order Bryopsidales; family Ostreobiaceae; genus Ostreobium; species Ostreobium quekettii. The sequence goes on from CAJHUC010002138.1 coordinate 26,600, forward strand.
TGTTTTCTGCACAAAAGAAGCCAAGCCTTACGTTACTATATGGAAGGTTTGAATATGCTGCGGTAAAACCAAGCCATCACACCATGGAATCATCGCTGTCTCAAATCATGCA
>CAJHUC010002139.1:0-31462 GCA_905146915.1 Ostreobium quekettii
TGGGCAAGGCAAGGGAATGCCCTTAGTACCATCTGCAGTGGCGGGAAATGCCAGGACGCGCGGGGGAAGGGGGGTCTCGGATGATCTGTTGGCCGAAAACCTATGTGTGGCCGGATTCAATCCGCCGGTGATGCACAGGCATAGCGCGCTATCCTGCTTTGTGGCCAGGGCAATGCCCTCAGTACCGCCTGCTGTGGCGGGAAATTCCGGGCCGTGGGGGGTGGGGATTATGTGTGGACTTTGGAAACCTGGTGGCACATGGCCGGGTGGGAAGATCATGGCCGGGGATTGACTTCACTCTGGGATTTTGCCTGCGACCCTCACCACCTGTGTTACTGTATTCGCAGAGTCCTCAGGCGCTACCAATGTTGAAACGGAAAGCAGGCAGGGGCGCCTTGAATATAATGGACGTGTAGGTGCGGTGGACATGTACCTCTATGCAGCAAGCCTGAGTGCCGCCTATTGTGGCTGGGTGCTGTCGTTGGTGGCAGTACCCGCCGTCACATGGCTGGGGAAACCTTGGCAGTTCGTTCCTTCCATGTGGCCATGCATTGCACAGGGTGCACCACTTGTCGCTGCAATACCCATCGTCTTGCTTAGATGCCACCAACATTATTTGGCAGTACCCGCCACCACCTGGCTGGGGAAATCTTACCACTTTGTTACTTTTATTTGGCTGCACACTGTACAGGGTGCGTTATGTGTCGCTGCAATACCCATCGCCTTTTTTTCCTTACGTGTCACCACCATTTTGAGGCAGTACCCGTCGTCCCCTGGCTGGGGAACCTTAGCAATTCGTTCCCTTTATATGGCCGTGCATTGTACAGGGTGTGTTGCACGTCCTACAATACCCAACGCCTTTCTTTGCTTAGATGCCACCACCAATATGTGGCAGTACCTGGCATCAGCTGCCTGGGGAAGCCTTCCCAGTTTGCTCCTTTTATTTCGCCGTGCATTGTACAGGGTGTGCTGTATGTCCCTGCAGTACCCATCGCCTGTTTTTCCTTATGTGGCATGACCATTTTGTGGCAGTACCCGCCGTCACCTGGCTGGGGAAACCTTGGTAGTTCGTTCCTTCCATGTAGCCGTGCAATGTACAGCATGCACGAACTGTCCCTGCAATACCCATCGTCTTTCTTTGCGTAGGTGCCACCACCATTATTTGGCAGTACCCGCCATCACCTGGCTGGGGAAACCTCGTCCCTTTCAGGGGGCCGTGCATTGTACAGGGCGTGCTGCATTTCCCTACAATACCTATTGTCTTTGCTTTGGTGGTACCACCAGTATGTGGCAGTACCTGTCGTCACCTGGCTGGGGAAACACTGTATTCTGTTCCTGTGTTAGGTCGGAAGCGGCCCCTGAACAGGGGCCAACGTTACAACTATGGTCGAAAGCGCCGGCACAGACACAAGAGGAAGGGGGGAAGGAGACGTGCAGGGGTGAAAGTCAGGCGGCAGATAGAAGCTGCACGTGGTTGGGAAGCTGAGCGCGATAGGGAAGCTCTACCAGATAGATTAGAGGAAATACAAGAAGCGGGGTTGGGTGGCCTGCCTTCAGGGGTGTGGCGGCCCATACAGAGCCACCTCGCCCCCAAGGGCTAGACCCGATTAGCCACCGTAAGCGGATATATTAATAACGCATTGGGGGGGGCAAAAGGGGCACGGTTCCGAAAGGAACATTACGAGAGATAGAACCCCCCCAGTCTTAGGGAGAATGGCACAAGCGTCATAGGCAGGAACGCAAACAAGTGGATAGGAATCGCCGGGCTGCTTATAAAACACGTCAGTGCGCGGTAGAGGTGGCCACTCAAAGATGCCATCCGGTCCGTTAAGTCCGGTTCGTTAATTTTTATCAGCTATCCGTTAAATTTCGTTAAAGAAAAAGGGAGAAAAATTCAGAAAAAACGAAAAAATCTAAAAAAATCCAAAAAAATCCAAAAAAATCCAAAAAAATCCAAGAAAAACCCAAAAAATCACAACAATTGCGGCTAGTTGAAAATCTAGTATGCATAGGTTGAAATAAAATACAAACATACTCTCTAATAGCGAATTCCATAAACTATAAATATGACTAAAATCCAAAAATCCCCAAAAAATCCAAAAATCCGTTAATTTTTGGTTAATTTTTGTCTTTTTTCGTTATTTTCCGTTAATTAACGGAAATTAACCTCTGTCCGCTATTAACGGATCCGGGTGGCCACCTCTAGTGCGCGGCTATCGTAGATTTAGTGTTGCGCCGGGGGGAACACATGGTGGGGTACAAGTCTATTAGCAGAAATATAGAATAACTCAACCGTTGCTAAGACGCCTAGAAAAAAGACTCTTTGAAGACGATTCTTTTTCACAGGTTGGGTGGGAGTTCAACATCATGGACTCCGGCCTCCTAACAGGGAGTGACACGGAGACCTCCTCCGATGGGGATTAGTTTTTTTTAACATAACAACTTGTCTGATTGTGAGGTGAAGTTCAAGTACCGCCTGCCACCGGCGAGGAAGGTGAAATTCGCTCAACAATCCATGGTTGTGAGACACTTTTCTGCCTTTATTTTACAGAAGAAAGTGTCCTCAGACCGTCCTTGTAACATCTGAAATCCATCGTCGAATATATGTTGCCTCGGTTATTCACGCAATGGATGTGTGCGCCAGGCTCTGTTGGCGGCGATGGTGGTGTTGACCTCGCAGCATTTGTTGCTAAGCGAGGAGTCCCAGACGCACATGATGTCCCTACTGGGAGGGGTGTGTTGAGCTCTGCGGACACTGATTCGCTTGGAGGTGCATCGCCAAGTTCGAGTGTCATTGTGGTGGAGGATGTGCCACAGCACAGGGCCAAGAGAAGGCGTCTGACCACCCCCGAATTGCTTGCCATGGCTGTTGATGTGCGGACTCCACACAAGCGACAACAAACACTAACTGCAGCAAAGCAGTCCACGCGCATGGTGGCGACCTTGGAGGAAGGGTCGCCGAGGACACCCCACAAACAACGCCACTGCAAAGGGGATCCAGGCCACCAGGAATGGTGTAGAGAGGTGTTCAGTGTAGAAGAGGTGCTAGGGCCCGACAAGAGACCACGTTCCATTACTGCTGTTTGCTGGTTGTGTTTGAATGGGGGCATTACCAAGAGATACAAAGTGTTGTCATACAACCCAAGAAAGAAATACCCAACCAGTGCCAGTTGGATGGGGCCCTCAAACCATTTGAAAGACAAACATAGCATTTTCAATATTGAGGCACATCGAGACGAACTCAGTAAACCTCCGGGCAACCGGCAGATGAAATTGGGTACATCGTTGGAAACCTACCTAGAGACATGGCACCCTAGGACCTCAGAATGGAATAGGCGGTGACCCACATGGCCAGGTACGTCAGTTTCACTAATGCACCATACCACCTGGCTGAGACGGCGCCCTTCATTCGTTTAATGCAAGCCTTTATTCCCCGTTGGCCATCTATTAGTAAGCAAACAATTGTGAGGTCGGTGGCGAGACAGGCCAATGAGATCAAGCGGCAAATAAGGGAAGAGGTATCCCAAATCCGAGATGAGTCGAGAGTTGCCATGACAACGGACATTTGGACAAGTAGAAGCATGGACCCGTATATAACAATGACATTGCATTGGGTGGATGCCGATTGGAGCCTGAAGAAACGCATACTGGGTGAGTTTGGATGGCATATTCTGTGTTCTATGATATTTTCAATACTCGTGGTTGTCAATTGTTTACTGTTTGCATCCGTGCCATGATTAATGGCCACTCATGTGTGCTTTGCCAACCGTGTCATGTGCACTCGCTGCACTAGTACCGGCCTTCACCGGCCGGGAATCGCATCTCACTAGACATGAATCGTGGATGCTGTGTTGCCATGGCACGATGACCATTAGTACTGGCCTGCCATCGGCCAATACTGTGTGACATGTCATGGATATCAATTCTTTACTGTTTGCATGCATGCCGTGATTAATTACCACTCTTGTGTGCTTTGCCAACCGTGTCATGTGCACTCGCTGCACTAGTACCGGCCTTCAATGGCCGGGAATCATGCCTTATTAAACATGAATCATGGATGTTGTGTTGCCATGGCACGATAGCCATCAGTACTGGCTTGGCATTGGCCAGTACTGTGGCACGTATCGTGGGTGTCGATTCTTTACTGTTTGCATGCATGTCGTGATTAGTGACCACTCATGTGTGCTTTGGTGACCATGTCATGTGCACTCGCTGCACTAGTACTGGCCTTCACTGGCCGGGAATCACGCCTTATTGAACATAAATCGTAGATGTTGTGTTGCCATGGCACGATAGCGATGAGTACTAGCCTGTATCGGCCAATATAGTATGACATATATCATGTGCAAAAGGTAACCCCTGTCTTTTAAAGCACAGCACGTTGGTGGTGTCAGGGACTGCCAGTTTCCTGGGAGACACACTGCAGACACGATAAGCCGTGCCTTGTTGGAGATCCGATTGAAGTATGGCCTGCACCCTGTAGTTCCGCGTGACCAAGTCATGATGGAGTCGGAGATGGAAGCGGACCCTGTGCGTGCATTTCAGGACGAGTCGCCATGCGATCGTGTGGCTCTCACCACGGACTACGCCTCCAATATGAGTTCAGTAGCCAAGAAAAGGAGATTTTTGATTGGCACCCCTGCATTTGCTATTTGTTAAATACCGCAGTCAAGGCCGGTTTCCAAAATGTTAAAGAGTTTCAGCAGCTCGTCCAGCCGCTTCGCGAATTGGCAAGTCATTTTCACAAATCGCCCGCTGCTTGGAAGCTTTTCCACCACGTGCAAAAGAAGATGCTAAAGGAGGAAGTGGCCGGCGATGTATCATCATCAGATGATGAGGAGGATTACTCAGGTGTAAGGGAAGAGGATGATGTTGCTGAGTTGCCCGATGATCCTAATGCAGATCTGACGGTTCCTGACAATGAAATGGAGCAGGCTTGTCCAAAGCCAATATTGCGTCTGGGGACTTGGTGCCCGACGAGGTGGAACAGCATGTATTTTTTGATTAAGAGGGCGGTTTTGTTGGAGAGAAGCATCCGCGAGTATACAACAAACGTGAGAATTCCTAGGATCATTATACCAATAGCTGGGTGGTGCATTTTCAAACAAGTGCTGCCAGTCCTGGAGTCCATACGGGAATTGTCTGAGCGATGTAAGGGGGACGAGTACATCACCATATTTAATGTCTTGTACAATGTGTTGAAGTTGTTGTACGACCGGCTGTATGTCACTGACACCGATGCACATGCAAAACCTGTGTTGCTTGACTTTACCTCCGAGTTCACAAAGAAATTATGTGCGGATTGTGATAATGTCAATCTAATATACTGCTGGGTATTAGCGGCGGCTGTGGACAGAAGGAGGAATACATTGCACTGGATGAGGAGGATTTGGAACAACGCTGACGATTGGCCAAATCTGGTGAAAGAATATGACACCCTGGCAAGGTTCCAAGTGATGTTGAAGAAAGAGATGACAGCATTGGTGAGTTCAGTTCTGATTTGTGGCCTTTAGAGGTGGCCACTCAAAGATGCCATCCGGTCCGTTAAGTCCGGTTCGTTAATTTTTATCAGCTGTCCGTTAAATTTCGTTAAAGAAAAAGGGAGAAAAATTCAGAAAAAACGAAAAAAATCCAAAAAAATTGAAAAAAACAAAACAAAATCATAACAACTGCGGCTAGTTGAAAATCTAGTATGCATAGGTTGAAATAAAATACAAACATACTCTCTAATAGCGAATTCCATAAACTATAAGTATGACTAAAACCCAAAAACCCCCAAAATATCCAAAAATCCGTTAATTTTTAGTTAATTTTTGTCTTTTTTCGTTATTTTCTGTTAATTAACGGAAAATTAACGGAAATTAACCTCTATCCGCTATTAACGGATCCGGGTGGCCACCTCTAGTGGCCTTTGCCTTTGTAAATGTGTGCATACAACTGTGGATAGTTTTGGCCGGCACCAAGTGTCCTTTGTGCCTTTGCATGCATGATTGTGCCTGTTGTGTATTTCGCCTTAAACGGCTGTCTCCTGGGATCACTTGGCTGCATGGGGTGCCTGCTTTTATATATTGCTTGTGTGACTAACAGCGTGCATATAACTTCTACAGTTGAGGCACATGGTGAAGGCGCCCGAAGTCCATTCCTTGGGCTCATCATCCAAAGAGGATGCAGCACAGGCTGTGCAGCAGAGTTGGCTAGACGCGGCATCACCCCCACCTAAGGGACCACTACGTTTCCGACGATCAAAGAGGAGAAGACGGGCCCCATGCTCCCCACAGCACATGGACCCAATCGAGGCCAAAGTCGAAAGGTGGTTTGATTTGAAATGGACACCAGCATGTGAATATAAAAAAAATTGAGTGCTGGGGATTGGTGGGCCGAGAATCACACCAGCTTCCCCTTGGTGACCAGGCTTGCACGTCGAATATTAGCAACACAGGTGAGTGGGTGAGTACAACTGGCTGTGCATATATACCAAAGTGCCCTTATGTGAAATATGGAGTTGAAAAGAAGGAAGTACTGAATATCTTTGGTTGTGTTGCAGGTTTCCAACGGCAACAGTGAATGCTCATTTTCCAAGTTTGGTTTTATTGTGATGCCAACTAGCTATGCATATATGCCACAGTGCCCTTATGAAGTTCACAGGCTGAGAAGTACTGAGTATTTTTGGTTGTGTTGCAGACCTCCAGCGCCAGTAGTGAACGCTCATTTTCGAAGGTTGGTCTCATTGTGACGGCCAAGCGCATGGTGCTCAGGCCCGAGAACGTGGATCATTTGAGCTTGCTAGGGTGGCAAATGGCAGAGAGTGGATGGTCGCAGCAGAAGCTAGTGTATCGACGCAAGAAGGGAGGGAAGGGAGGGAAGGGAGGGAAGGGAGGGAAGGGAGGGAAAGGGGGGAAGTAGTGACTTTGGATTCCAAAGTTTGGATCACCACCAGTGACCACCCTCGTTGCCCCGGCGTGGAAATTGTGGAGTACCGCCGCAGCGAGGGTGCGGTACCATAGAAATAGAAGATAAAATATCATGACTTGTAATATTCCGTTGTCTTGTAGAGGTGGCCACTCAAGATGCCATCCGGTCCGTTAAATCCAGTTCGTTAATTTTTATCAGCTGTCCGTTAAATTCCGTTACACAAAAAGGGAGAAAAATTCAGAAAAAATAAAAAAAATCCAAAAAAATCGAAAAAAAACCCAAAAAATCACAACAACTGCGGCTAGTTGAAAATCTAGTATGCATAGATTGAAATAAAATACAAACATACTCTCTAATAGCGAATTCCATAAACTATAAGTATGATTAAAACCCAAAAATCCCCAAAAAATCCAAAAATCCATTAATTTTTGGTTAATTTTTGTCTTTTTTCGTTATTTTCCATTAATTAACGGATTAATTAACGGAATTAACCTCTGTCCGCTATTAACGGATCCGGGTGGCCACCTCTATTGTCTTGTGTTGAAGTGCACACCTTGAACACACTATGTTGGAGTGGTGGATGAACTTTGGGTATTATATAGATAGAAGAAAATTTTATTCAAGAAATGCGTCCCAACAAGTACTGCGATTGATGGATAGACTTTACAGTTGCCGCCCTGGCGTGGAAACTTCTGGAGTACCGCCGCAGCGAGGGTGCGATAGGCAGAGATGGAAGATAACAAATCACAACTCGTACTATTCGTTGCCCGTTTTCATGTATGTTGAATTGTTGAACTTCGATGTACTATGTTGGAATGGTGGATGAACCTAGGGTATCATATAGATAGAAGAGAATTTCTGTGAGAAATGTGTCCAATCGAATAGTGCAATTGGTGGATAGGCTTTACACTCGCTGCCCTGGCGTGGAAACTGTGGAGTTGTTACCGCCGCAGCAACCCATCGTTATATGTGATACGTATCACCCATTCCCAAGTATGTGGAGTGGCTCAACTGTGTTCAGAGGTGAACCCTTTTTGCCACTTGCCTCAGGTGATGTGGGTGTTTATGTATCTGCGTTTGGTATTACAACTATGCCGAACCCTTGCTGCAATGGCCGGGAAGACTTGCAATGGGAGCGTGGTACGCAGCAGTACCAGCCGTAGCAAGTGGTGCAGGATTGCATGCATACACTGGAACTTTACACACGGCTTGTGTGTTGTTCAGTTCTCCAAATCACTCCATGTATTACAAACCGCAGAATACATGACCTGGAAAACGCCCACACACATTTATCAAGCATGCAACCAACATAATTCGAGTTGTTGCAAAATGGAAACCCCTTGGCAACTTCGCCTTGACCTTGCCGTGGCTGGAAAGCAAGTACCTATGGGTAATAACGGACCAAAATTATTAATCAACGGATATTTTGTTACAGACCGGACGCCGCACACGTCATCCGGTAATTTAACGGCAAATAACGGTGAAGGAAAAATGAGAGCCGGATTTTGCGGACGGTAGTATGGCAAATAGCGGACCGGATATTAGCGGATGAATATCACACTCAGTTTTACGGACCGGACTTAACGGACCGGACGGCACCCGAGTGTGGCCACCTCTATCATGCTCGGGGTAGCTGCTTCATCCGCGCGATGTCTCATCATTTCCAGATGCTTCAATCTCGCGTCCTCTCGCCGGTTGCCTAGGCTCCGAAACCACTTGGTGCGTGGGCCCAAACGCCGTGGTTTCGTCGGCGCCCCTGGATCCCTCCGTCACCCGGTGGCCCGCGCATGCACGGCGCGGACACCTCCGCCTCACGGGAGGTGGGCGTAATCGGGGCGCGCGCTCGCTCTTGATCGGTTGTCACAGTCCCAAGAATGCGGCCTGGGCGGTCCGGCTGTTCGGGAACGGTGGAGTGCGCGGGCGGTTGTGTTGTGTGAATATTGTCTTTGGTTCTTTATACAAGCGGAGTGAGATGCGACGCAAAGGCGCGCAAACCAATTATCCGCGCCTTGGGTGAGCATCGAGCACAGCGAGGCGATTTGGGGATTTTGGCCATTTTTGGGCCATATCGCTGTATTAGAAAGAGGGCTTCGGGGATGGTCTGGGTGCTTGTGGGGACGGTGGTTTAAGTACAGGGTGACATGAGGGTTATGTAACCGTGCTGTGTGCCGCAGGAACAAGACGCTGGGAACCCTGTAACGAACATCTGTTTTGCTGTCACTGCCTGCCTGCGAACTGCGCGCAAGGCAACGCCGGACCCAATCCGCCATTCCGACTGACGCACCACAGAGGCCGTTCCGCCAAGGGGTCCACCACGTCCGCGCCGCGTCGAGATCGATCAAGCGACCGTGCCGATTACGCCTGGCCATCCGCCGGAGGGATCGTCGATCCATCGCACGGGGCGTGCGCAGAAAAACCAGGCACCAGGTTGTTCCCCAGGCCGTGAGGCCCGTGCGGAGCGGGGCGGTGAGCCAGAACGGTAACATCGAGGGGTTGGACCAAACCTCCCCCTTGTGCACGGTGATTGGCCGGTCCGGGGCCAATCACCTACAACAGTCAGACATCAAATGTATAGTACATAATGCAACCGTCACTCGCACCTAGCGTACTCTAGAACCGACCCATATCGATACACCATAGCCCACTATACCCCCATGGCCTGTCTTTAAAGTACTGGGACTCCACTAGGCCATATCTTCACTATTACTTGGGGGAATTCCGCATGTAATAAGTCTACGAGTATCTATAGCTCATAAGCAGGCTATATAATAAATCAACTTCTACTGATAGGCCTTGATAAATGACTAAAGGCCTTACTTCACTCGACCCACATGTGTTTCCATAACACCGCCAGTGATGCACGTTTTTAAATGTGTTGGAAAGCATTGAGGATGTATGACTGGAACTCGATTATTCATAAACATGAACGCTCAGAATTTTTGAAGAGCAGTGACATGCTTTGTTTCATGAAAACGCAACGCTGGGAATCTGAGTTGGCAACCATAAATGTTTCCATTTTCAAACAAGCTCTGAGAGTTTAGGTTCAATGGCTGTTGAAATACTGGACCTTGTAACTGAAATCTGGATAAGAATCTGACTGAGAAACGGCCATCAGATCCACGATAAGCTGCATTGAAGTGCTCAACCCAGGGATGTTGCATGGGACCAAGGTCAAGAATCAGATGTGCGAAACATGCATGAATGGAACTGCGATGGATAAAAGGAAATCATATGGGCAGGGGTTATGTTCATGGATGCATGATATGAATAAAATGACTTTCGAAATTGCAACGAATGTGTGGATGATATCTGAAAATGACCAGAAAGGAAACATAAGGCACCACTGATGGATCTGGGTGGGGCACGTGCTTTGATCCAAGCGTACACGTGGCGGTGACTCACCAGCCATATTTGGCAGTCACACGTGATGGCCATCGAACGAGGCATAAGGAATTCCATTAAGGACATTGATCAACGGACTAGATATAAAGGACAGAATTCCGGTTATCCCTTATGCTCGCCTGTAAGCCGTTGCCGTGGGCTCGAGCCTACGGTCCCCAGTCAGGGGTGGCCACCCCACGGGCCCTGCCTGCCTTCGCCAATTCATCGTGCGCCACTGCGGCATGTGCCGTACCGCCCGCGCGGTACATGTTCACACCAACGAGCCAGCACCTCATTCTCCTCGACGCTTCTTCCCGCCGCCCCTTCCAGTCACCGCCCATCACCCCCACCAGGCCGTCATGCGCCCCGGCCTTGGCTAAGCGCCGTCCCCCCGCCCCGCGCGCCTCCCCCATCCAAGGCACCGGGCCACCCGCCGCGGGCACGCACGCCCCCCCCCCCACACCCCCACCCCTCGCCCATGAGCTCCAAGGCCGCGCGCTTCGAGGGCAGCCCAGACAGCCAGCCGCCCTCGCCGGACTGCGATGCCAGCCAGTGGGGCGCCAGGCCGACGCCCGAGCCCCACGCCTGCCCACCCGGCGAGCGGCCCAGCAAGAAGCAGCGCACGGGGCGGTCCAACGACGAGGTGGAGACGCGGACCCCGGGATCGTCCGCAAACCCGCCGAGGCGCACAGCTGCCCAATCGGGACTGACGTCTGTGCTTTGTGGCTTTGTGGCGCAGAACATGGGCGATCAGCGGCTGCTGAGGGCCAACCGGGAGATTTCGCGGCCGGGGCTGCTGGCTGGCACGGACCCCAAGTCTTTCATGATCCCCGACAGGCCGTCGCCGCCGTACAGACCTCCGGATGAGGTGACCCATCCCCCGCCTGCCCCTTGGCGCGTGCTTGCTTGCTCATCGCGGCGCCTGCGTCCTGCGCTGCGCTTCTTGCGCCGGATACTGTGCACTGTCTTTTCCCAGTGCGGAAGAGAGTCTCACACGCACTTGCTCAGGAGGAGTGACCCTTTGTATGGCTTGCATCTGTTTGAAATGTGACATCCTTCACCCGGCGCCTGTCGCTGCTTCACCGGTCTCGCGTGTGCGGCGCTTTGGCCGCCCTTCGCTGACGCTCGCGACGGCGCTCGGCTGCGCGTGTGTGACCGCAGGACGGGTACTACGTCTGTGAGCTCGGCGACAACCTGTCCTCACGATGTAAGCGCACAGACCGGCGGCCCCGTTATCAGGGACTCCTGCTTCCGTGCCTGCCCACCCCGCCCGTATGACTCATCTTTTCGCACCCTGCCCACAGACAAGGTGCTCGCCAGGATCGGAGAAGGTGAGCCGTGAGTGGGCGCTGGTGGCCCCAGGCTTGCTGTGGCTTGTCCAATTCGCCTCCCCTGCGGCTCGCCACGGCACGTGACGCGCTGGCGTGTGGTCGCAGGCTCCTTCGGTCGCGTCCTGGAGTGCTGGGACCGAAAGAAGAAGAAATACGTGGCCATCAAGGTCATACGCAACATAGAGAAGTATCGGCACGCAGCAATGATCGAGGTGGGCTTGCCAAGCAGGGTTGTTTTGAGGTTGACGGCTTGTCACCTACCTGGTGCCCATTGTCAGGGCAGCTTTGGAAGTAACTATGGTGCTCAACAGAGCAGTTGCTCTTTCTTCACCTGCAATCCTCTCAGCCCGTCCAATACGCATGCAGTGCATGGCCTCGGGGCTACTAGTCTAAATTATCGCTTGTCCCTCCACAGCACACTTGTGTTGTCTGTAGTGTGTTGCTACAGCGCCTGGGAGTAGCAGCCCTTGAATCAGTTGAAAATCTGGAAGTAAACAGGCAGATACATGAGCAAGGCTGCACCAAGAGCGGGAAAATGAAATTAAAGCCAAGGGGCACAGTTGTGCATGAAAGAGTGGTCACAGGTGTTGTTTCATTTTCAACACCCGGAGGAACCCCTTGAAGTGCATCTGTGGTTTGTTCGCTTTGCCCAGTATGAAATGCTGGAATGCTTATGAAACCAACATCTTGTTGCAGGGCCCTGGTGCTCTGTGCAGCATTCTTCACTGATTGGTGTCCAATAGATTGCCTCTACACACGCAAAGGTGTTGATGAACGCCTACAGGGTGTTTGCCTCATTGGATGGATCCCTGATAGTGGCTGTGGCATCGTTTGGCATTGCGCTGCAGCTCGAGGTGTTAAACACTCTTCAAGCAAACGACCCTGAAGGGAAGAGGTGCGATCTTTTGGCATGACTCTGCCCTGCTTGGCAGCATAGCAAGTAGGGGTGCATTGCACCACATTTTAGCTGTTCTTGACAGGCTCCACCCCATGAGAACTCCCTGTGCCAACTCTGCGCAACACGAATTATACCATTGCTGAACTGACCGGTGCTGGCCTTCTCATTGCAGGCACTGTGTAGCTGTCAACGAGTGGTTTAATTACCGTGGGCATGTGTGCATGGTGAGTGGGCCATATCTTTGCCAATGCCGTCCTCTCCTTGGGCTGGAGTGACTTTCGCTTGTCCAAAGCTGCCAATCAGTATTTGGGCTGTTTTCTCCCCGTCTGCTGTCACCACACGTCAATCAAGCAAAGAAGCACTCAAAATTCCCACTGCACACACATCATCATCAATGATAATGGTGCTTGTAGCACTGCTACATGCAGCAGAGGCCACATGCAGCTAAGAGCGGTGGTGGTGTGTTGGTGTGCACGTGGCCACCATGGCAATGGACTCATATTACCGCAGTAGGGCATGCATAGCCAGCCTGTGAAGTTTCATTACCCCCACAAGAGATGGCTGTGGACCAAATCATGTTTGTCACCTTACCTTTTCTGCAGGTTTTTGAAAGGCTGGGTCCCAGTCTGTATGATTTCCTCCGGAAGAGCAACTATCACCCGTTCCCATTGCCACTGGTGCAACAATTTGGTCGCCTGCTGCTGGAGGCTGTGGCCTACATGCATGAGATCAAGCTCATACACACAGACCTGAAGCCTGAAAACATATTGCTGGAACGAGATGGCGTAGAGAAGGTGGTCAGCACTCCTGCACTCCAAGAACATCTGCAGCAAGATCGCAGGGACACAAAGTGGGTTGCCTTGGAGTGTTGACAAGGCGATGGGATAGATTTCAGCATGGGCCTGCGCCATTTTTTGGATGCGGGAAGTCTTTGTGCCATAGAAAATTTGCCATCTGCTCATTATATTCCAGCATACTGCTTCTCGTTTCAGAGTCGATTTTTGCAGTTGCTGTTGTTTATCAGCCTGTGCTGAGCAACAACTGACAGCACTGTGCCACCAACTGCTGCCAGCAAATCTCGAACAAGTATGTCCACAACCTCGCATCTGAGCTCTTGAGTGGGCACAGTGTTGTCCATCCAAAAAGCAAATGTGTGTGAAGGCAACAGAATCCTCTGCAGCTCCCTGCCAAACCATTGTGTCATTTTTGCTGCCTCTAGGCTATCCTTGAAGATGCCATCGAGCAAGGGCTTGTTCGTCATCGACTTTGGGAGTGCCACCTTTGAAGATCAGTACCACTCTGGGTTGGTCTCAACCCGGCACTATCGAGCCCCAGAGGTTATCCTTGGTTTGGGATGGTCCTATCCCTGTGACATGTGGAGCGTCGGATGCATTCTTGTAGAGCTGGTCACTGGGGAAGCCCTGTTTCAGACCCACGAGAACTTGGAGCACATGGCCATGATGGAGAAGGTGAGAGGGCAGTGTATGCCTGCTCATCGGCCTTGTTGCTCTGGTGTACCGCTATGTGCATTGATATCTTATGCTTAGTGTTCACTGATTCACTGAATTGGATATCTGCTTGGGATATTATACTTGAACACGAATATGGGATGGAGGGTGGCAAGCCTGAAATCTTAGTCCCTAAAGAAAGCTTCGTTCTTGGTCTCGGATCCTTGTGAATGTTGTCACCTTGCTGAGCACATGCACAACAGATGGGCCCATCGCTGTTGTCCAGGTTCTGGGCCCCATCCCAGAGAAGATGATCAGGAACTGCAGCAAGGCAATGAAGAAGTACTTCGAGCATGGCCAGCTATTCTGGCCCCAGGGCGCCAGCAGCAGAAAGAGTGTGCGGGCCGTTCGGAAGCTGTCTAGTCTCAAGGATTATGTTGCTAACTATGTGGAGAACGCTGGCCGCCACCAGCTGCAGAGCCTGGTCGACCTTCTGCACAGGCTACTGCAATATGAGCCGTCTCACAGGATAACTGCCAGAGAGGCCCTGGGGCATGCGTTCTTTGAGTCAGTTAGTAATGGGCGGCCAGCATGATTCTGGAGCCTGAGGGCTGGATGGGAAGGCATCGAGTTTAGTAGGATAGGAATGTTAGAGACAACGCAGGCTCCATCAGCCTTGAGAGGGTGTCTCATGGGCATGCGACTTTGTACTCGAGCCAGAGAGCGAACTGGCGCAGATGCTGTGTGGTGTGTGTGTGTGTGTGTGGGTGGGTGGGGGGTGGGGGGGGAGTTGATCGGAGCTGGGCTTGTGGGTCCCTATGACTTTGCTGCTGCAATAGTCAGCGCACCTGCCAGTTTGCTTCAATACTTGGAAGGAGGTGGCTCGCACCACAGAGTGCAAATGCATATGACGTGTGGCCTTGGACCCAACGGGGCATAAATTCACTGTGGGGCACACCAACATGCACGCCTCTTTTATAGCCACCCTTTTGCATGCAGACACTGTAGATTTGTAATACTTCCATGAAGTACATGGGCAAGGCATGTTTCCAGACGCAACGCCCAGCAGGCCAGCCAGCCTGCCTGGCACTGTCAGGAGCAGAAGGACCAGTGGCCGTGCCGACCAGTGCGACATGTGCATCTTGCAATCACTTTCAAATCTGCAAGCGCTTCACCGATCTGGGGATGGGTGTCAGGATACCCAGCAAGGCTACTACAACCCGAAGTTCTGCAACTGCTCAAAAGACGCTGCATGCGCTGAACCTGAGCATGCTGCTGTAGCTGCAGCGCACGGCTTGGCAGCTTTCCCAGCAGCACAGTCATTGTGTCTGCATTGACAGGCGTGGCTCCACACATTGTGCCTGGTCCGAGACCAATGGTCTCACTTGGATTGAGCCTTCGCGACAGTGTCAAGCGTCTGCAAATGCTGTGAATTTTCTGCTGGGCGAGGACAAGTAATGGGGCGGATCTGCCTGAGCGGACAGTGTCTGAGACAAGTTCCAGAAATGTGAGAGATGGTGCGAACGCCCGCAGGAGTCTGCCGAGGTCATGGAGCATTGTCCACAATTTCAGTCATCAGATTGCATTGCGGAACCTTGTCTTGTACTGTGCATGGCAGCGTCGACGGTCTGTTCTTGTCCCTCCTCGGAAGCCATACTTGGCGCAACCCAATCAGTTACTGTCCCACCGTGCCCGACCTGCACGTCACGCATATCCACTCGCGACATCTTCAACCCTTGCAGCAGTAACTTTTCACATTGTGTAGAGTGAGCAACACGATGCGCTCGCATCGACCCACCCACCTCCGACGCGCCTTGATTTTTGCCACCTCATGGGCGCTGCCTGACGTCAGCTCCGGACCCAGCTGTGCATCGCGGGTGGTGCCTCCGTTTCTCACAAATTCGCACTCATCAAAACCCAAAATAGCCACAAAAATTGACAAAGAAAAATGACGGCCAAAATTGACCACAAATACGGCGAATAAAAAAAGTATCACAAGAAATGACCAAGAAATTACCATAGAAAGAACCGTGCGTGGACCTTGGGCGCTCACCTAAAATCCTGACGAGTGTGGGTGGACTTGAGAGCACCTACCCTCCCCCCCCGGGCCTCCCCGATACGTCCCCGCAGGGCCGCCCCGGACAGACCGACTCCCCTCCCGCGCCCTCCCACGCACCGACCCCCCCCACCCCCCCCCCTCCCTCGGCTAATTCAACAGATCGCGCGCAGATGGGCATCCTGCGGCGGCCTGCGGTCGGCCAGAGCGGCGCCAAGTCGGGCTGGGCGACGGCAGCGCTGGTCTTCGGGTCGGTCAGCGTGGCGCTGAACTCGCTGAAGGGCGGGGGGGAGGCACAGGGGGGCGCGGAGGCGGCCAGGACCGGCCTGTGGACCCTGGGCCTGGTGCTCAACGTCGCTCTCGTTGCCGCGGGCGTCTACTTCTTTGGGACGAGGGCCGTGGCAGCCTGGGAGAGGTGGTTGGCGGCGGACGAGTTCATCGAGAGAACCTGGCAGATAGTTAACCAGGTGGGGCGCGGGAGGCGTCGGGGTACATGATGGGGCCCATGCCGGGCAAGGCGGTGGCATTTTGGCTTTCGGTCGCGATCTGGATTGCTCTGCCTGGGCCGAGAATCGGCGATCGATGGAGGTGGCGTCGGCTGTGGACTTGGCGTTTGTTCGCTCGTACCCGCGCCGCTCCATCAAGCACTGCGTGGCCTGCAACTCGCTTTGGTTATGGCCTTCGAACATCGCCTCTACCGGATTGTGCCCATTGGGTCAGGCACACCGTGGCATGTGCCCTCTCCCGGCTCTTGTGCAGCCTCGCGCTTGCGATGCCGCAGCAGCGGTCGATGGTGATTGGAACAGCGGGCCGGTGGTGCCTAGCATGCGTCTTCCAGCTTCAGTTGGATGCTGGAAACGGATGGCCGGTCGAGTCTTTGCTTTTGTGCGATTGCAAAATGGTTTCTAGCCCAACTGTGGGATGTCTGAACGCTCTGAGTGCTGGATCGACCTTGGTGATTGGTGTTGCGGGAAGCGTCGTCAAGCGACACGGCGATTCCGACACGGACCGGTTGGGCTTCACCTTGCCTAGCAAATTCTTGTGACGTGGCACGAGGCCCACATTCTTCATAAAAGGACGGGGGCCCGGCGCCTGGACTCTGAAATGCGGTGGAATGACTTGAAGCGAAAGAAATATGGTGTTGGCGCAGGGGCCTGGCACTGCAGGGCTGGTTGGGAAGGACCTTGGAGAGGCGGACGCCGATGGGGTCTACACTCGGCAGACACGGAGTGGGGGGTCTCTGTATCTTCGGCCAAAGACCGACGCAGGCGGGGTGGAGTCCTGGGAGTGGAGCCTGGACAGGGTGATGTGGATGCCAGCCTCCACGGTGAGGGCGTGCATGTGCCCGTCCCTGTCTTGACAGATGTCATATTGTGGTCTGGTGTGACCAAAACCTGGCCTTAGATTGAGGTCATTCTAGAACTCATGGATTGAAACCCTTTGTGTGCTGCTGTCTATGACAATGCTATCAGGCCTTCCTATTTCTGGGATGGGGAAGTCTGTGCTCTGGAATCTTTTTTGTGCATTCAGGGATTCACACATGACCTCAAACCCAGCATCGCAGAATCTACAGGTACTCATTCTGTTGTGGATTTGATGCACAGGCTGACCATTTCTGGAACGGGAAGTATGGAATCTCTCCAGCAGCGCATAAGGTACACACTCTGTTTGTGGGGGCACAAGATCAACGTAATAAAGCGATCAGCTGCTGCATAGTCATGCGCCCATTCAATGTGCAGCACTAGCATCCTGTTGTTGGATCCAGCAACCCCATTTGCACTCTCTGGCACGGCAGCATGGTGGGGTATCATAGGAGACCATTCACTGGAAAATGCAGAAGAGTTTTCAGGACGATCACTGGCACCATTTTCGTCGTTGTGTTGCAGCGGAATGGATCCTGCGCTGCACAGAATCAACAAGTAGAATGAACACATGGAATTCTGGTGTCATTGGTGGCAAACACACCTTTTAGGAAACTGACGATGTGGTGAAAACTGATTGTTTTTGTCTTCTCTTCCACAGCTTCTCGTCCGCCGGTTACAAGTGGAAAGTGCTCTTAGGGCTCAGCAGCCCGTGCGAACGGTGTCCACCCATCCCCCGCCGATCGAGCTGGAACTGTCTTGGAAGGAGAAGTCACGGCTCATCAAGGAGGTTCCGAAGGAATTCCTGTGCCCCATGTCCATGGAGATCATGACAGAGCCAGTCGTTGCACCATCGGGGGTTACATATGACAGGTACTTGTTCTGCCACACATCTGCTATCCAGGCCTTGCCAGCCCTGGGAACGTTCTGGGATTGTACCTGGATCCTGGGCGTCATGAACCCAGCGTTTTGTGGGATGATACCCAGGCATCCTGGCCATCCATCAGCATCATTATGATGTGTCGTTGAAGTGGCACAAAGGCTTGGCGAATGCAAACAAAATGTGAGCAGGACATTCTGTTTGTTGTCCTTGTGGGCTTGACTTACAATAGGTGCGACAGCGCACAGGTGGCATGTATTCTTAGAGGCAGACCCCCATGTGCGTTTCCTGCAATGAGAAGAATCCCTTTTGTTCACCTCTGGCCCATCCAGCCGTTAGAATCTGACAGGATCACCCTTTTGCCAGGAAGAAACATGGAAAAACAGGCACGCTTGGATTGCAGTCAACTTGCTGTTACCCTAGTATTGTCCATGTTGCTAGGGAATACTGGATTACCAATGACACAGCACTGGTAAATCACTGATGAAATGGGGTGAGGTAAAGCGAATTGACCTTGTCTAAGCAGCACTGTTGGTATGCTCATTTGTGCATACTAGCTGCCACAGGTGCATGTTGCAGGGCCAGCAGTGCCTCAAATTGGTGCAAAGCAGTGTTACATTTCCTGCAAAAGTTCTGGGAGGCTGTTTCTATCCCTGTGCTGCACAATATCTGGTGACGCTTGATTCGCCTGCTCCCCTAGGCCTGCTGTGGAAGAGTGGATCAACGAACACCATTCCGACCCTGCGTCAAAATCACCACTCCTCAACGACCACCTGTATCCGAACCTCGCTCTGAGGGACATGATCCAGCGGTGGCTCGTTGAGCACAAATACGTGAGAACCTGACGTACGAACTCGTGCCTTCTCTCATCTCCGCTTCGAGGCGGTGAGCTCTGTCGCAAGTGGTGCATACCAGGGAAACCGGCGGAGGGTGGGTGGGAAGGATACCAGCGGAGCCGGTGCGCATTAGGGGGTCAGTGGGCGTCAATTCTGATTGGCACAGCGCCAGTCAAGCTGCTAGTTTTGAGTCAGGTCGTGGATCGGTTGTTCCCACGCGTGGAACCGAATGGCGAACAATTTCATGAAGGCTTGAATACCGTTTGTTCTGTTTCAGTTATTGAGAGTGCGGAGCTATCGAAGGCGTCTCCATTAATTTGACAGAATGATGCAGGCGCCGCCCAGGTTGTGGCGTCCTACATTGCTGTTGTAGTATTTGATTGACTGTGTTTACCCGGCTTTCCGGTCGCATAAATTGGGTTTCCAGTTCATGTTTCGGCGCGCTTGTCTATTCGAGAACACAGGAGAAGATTGAGTACCGTCAGGATAGGTTAAGAGGATTGCTAGGGTGGTCGAGGTCATGAAGGATTGAGTCACATACAGGGGAATGCAAAGATACATCAGATTCGTCTCGCGTTGTAGCGTGTGTCTTCTGCAGAGCACGGAACGCACCTTGGGGACTGTCCAGCACCACCGAACTTAACACAATGCCGCGCATGTTTGTGTTCGCTGTGTGTGTTTGTTCATGTCCATTCGTTCCGAGCGGCCTAGGTGCATCGTGGATTCAGTTTGTTTCTGGCATGTAATCTGCGTTTGCACATTGTCTCGCTTGCCCGTGCCCTACGGAAGGCGAGCTCTTGTCTGCATGAGAGGCAACCCTCAAGAACAGGGCGTACGGTGCGAAAAGCTGCAACGAGCGGGCAACTGTCACCACTCGACCGAGGTTTGCAGACAAACTGACTAGTGGTTGCTCTCACGAGGATCTGTCGTTTAACGCATGTGCTTCCAGCTTGTCCCAACTACATCTTGAGGACGTGAGTTGCAATAGCTAGTCCGCCTTGATGAGTGGCCGCACCCAGATGTGATAGATGCACAACAGCCCCACAAGTAGGAAAGGGAAGTTGAGCCATCCCCAATTCGTCTGGGCTGCGGATGATATTGCAATCACCAAGGCTGGCGCGAATGGAACAGTCCTGACGATCACTAGTGGCGGTCAGGACGGGAGGGAGGCGTCCAATGGGTGGTCCGCACAAATACCCAGCGCGTTCCTTCATCGACAATCTGATTGCTTAGCGGGGGGTTTCCTGCGCATCTTAAAGGTGTGCTGCCCATTGCTGCGCCGATTGTCAGTTCCACCCAAAGCACTCCACAGTCCGGGTACCCAACAGCGATTCCCCTCTTCCTGGGAATGTCATTGAGGCGCGTGTCGATTCGCTGTAGTTGGCAAGACACACGCCTGTTGGCAACAGCAACACCCCGGAAGTGTCAGCAGGAACTCGCCTCAGCTGAAGCTCACACAGCCGCAATACCAAACAATGGAGGATTTGTCCGCAGGCAGATGAACGAAGGGTTCTTCTACCGGACAACTGCAAGCGCCTTCCCGGGCATAAGGCTACCTAATATCAAATCCGTCAATGGCTTTCCCTTCACAACGCCCACACGAGTAGAAAACAGCCTGTTTGCGATGCCAATTGCGACACCATTTGACACAAATTGATGCCATCGCAGCCACTTTTTTGCCATCGCAATCACTGCGACGGCATCACTTTGTGTCAAAATAGCATCGCACTTGGCATCGCAGACATGCCGTTTTCTACCAGTGCCAGTCACCAGGGCGCGCATTGGCTGCTGCATCCAGCGTCAATTTAGCGACAAGTAGGCCAGGAAGAAGAGTATGGCCAAAGGAACACACACTAATCCCAGCAACCGCATGAGGCTGAGGTGATGAAGAAGAAACCCTGCCCACCGGTCATGTCTGTATTGCAGACTCTGCAGCTAGTTGCTACTACTCACTACGATGATGCCTACGCTGTCCCTGGGGAACGAACAATGCCCTGGATTCGAAGTAAGTTACGGCAAACTGCCCATGGGCATTGTTTGCAATGAGCTTCGGGCTGCAGCACAGTGACACAACCGAGCAAGGCTCGCCCGTTGGTCCAGCAGCTCCGGTGCTCAACGTTTGTTGCTGTCCCGCGTGGGACTGAGCTTGCCAGGGAGTTGTCGATTGCCGCACTATCCGTCCACTTCCCAACAGCTGCGTGTTTCAATTCAAGGGGTCGGCTGTTGGGAAGGGGATGTTGCCCTTCGAAGGAAACCTCCACCCCGAGTTTCCCTGCATGTTCGCCAATGTGGCCCTTTTCCTGGTGCTTAGCAGCGTCTGTTCGGCACACACAAACTTCCAGCTCCACTGGTCACGTTGCTTGACTAATCGATCTGTCTAATAACAAGTAGTCTCTGACGTCAATGTGGTCGCAATCCGCACCACGTTCCTCTCACCCCAGGCGAAAAGGTTCGCGGCAGGAAGGCAGGCACAAGATGGCATCGATAGCCAACAGGGGCAAATCACAAAGGAAGCAAAAATGGCTGACTCAAGACTGCCAAAAGAGAATATGTTCCTAAGATAAACATCGTGCCTGCTCCCGAAAGTCAGAGCTGCTCCCACAACCAATTCACCGTCACACGTCCTGGTAGTAACTTTTGACGCATAACCCAGATATACCCTTCGCAAGTCCCCTTGAAGTCGTAGTTCACCAGCACGGTAGCTCCTATATGGCTACTTTCAGTCCATCAACGCCACAATCTGTTCACCAAGCAATAGCTTGTACACAAAAGCAGGCTTGGTTTTTACGCCGTAAAAACTGATTGTATTTACGTTTTTACGCGTAAAAATGCGTAAAAATACGTAAATACAACGTAAAAACTGCCTGGTGTACATAAGGACAGTACATATAGATTTACAGAGTCCGGGGAGTGGCAGCCAGACGCCTTGGAAGAGGCAGAAAACGAGTTTTTGCTAAACGCCATTATCGCCCTTGCCACAGGCGAGGTGGACATTGTGCTCCGGGTGATGGAGATGGCGGAGGACCGATCATTGTATGCAACTTTAATCGTGTAAACTACGTGTGCCAGGGAGCCGTAAAAACGTAAAAATTGCCGTAAAAGTAGGCCCTTTTGCAAATTTATGTTTTACGCGTAAAAACGTAAAAGTAAAAACGTAAACGTAAAAACCAAGCCTGCACAAAAGGCATACTATGTGCCCACAATGATACAAGGCGTTCCCAGCATTTCAAGCACGATTCGGGATCATCACCATGATTATTCATTTTATATAAAAGGCAATAAGGTAGCCGTCAACTCCTATTCTGCCCAAGCAAAGCAGTGTCCATGATCAGGTCATTGAAATCTAATGTACAAACACAATCAGTTTCCAGCAGGAGGCATCTCGAAGGTTATGTGTCATGAAAGGAAGGCATCACCGTCTCTGCCACCATTTTCTCTTCTCCCTTGTCAAAGTTCCTTAGCCATCCCGGTTCGAGGTCCCGCTCCTTCGCAATCGAATGCGCGCATCGATGGGCCACAACGCAGCACAAGTCAAACCGACTTGGTTCGGACTCTGTGGCAACCTTGGTGCCCGCGGTGCTCGAACACACTCGCCGTGCATGGTCGGACAAGCAGGCAAGACTCCACTTGTCTTACAAGCAAACCAAGAGAAGCCACAAACAGTCTCGGGCTCTCTTTAAATACCAGAATGCGCCTCTTCTTTTACCCACCAGCACTCACACTCAGAGCGCCGGATTGAACTCCACTTCACACACGCGCAACACGCTACCCCACAGCACCCACCCCTAGCATCGACCCACGGCACCAACCCACAGCTCCAACCCACAGTACCAACTCATGATCACCAAAATTAGTAAGATTGAAGCTAATTGTTGGCCAGCCGTTCTCCCGCCATCTCAATCAGGTCAATGTATGCACCAGTCAGCCAGCACATGAACAGGTGCTTGCACAACATGGCAGCTGCGGATATCTTGGTGTGTCAGACTTTCATCTCTTTAAACTGGCTTTTGACATGTATTCACTTCTCTCATTGAGTTCCATTGCACATCAGTGTTCAGCCACCGACCTCCAGCTCTGAAAACTGGAAAGTTGCGTGTGAAACATCAAGAAAAGGTGACAACCATTCAAAGATATTGTTGATGGCTTTCTTCGAAACGGGATTCTCGTATGCCACCATTTAATCATCGGGTTGCAAATCAGTAATTGACGGAGGCAGATCAGTGGTCGATTACTGGTAATTCGAACATCCCCAAGATCCCAGTTTCTTCCACATTCTCTACCGCAAAATATTCAACCCTTCCTCGTGGTGACATAATGCTTGGCCTTTTCCCATGGCGCAATAGTAGATGTTGCGGCCCTGAAGGGCGCCGCTAGTTTCCGAAACTCGTGGGGTCGCCACGCCCTGCGGCTTGGCTGTTGGAGGTCAGCCAACCCTCTCCACCGATTTCGGTGGGCTGAAGCGGGGCGCTCGTTCCCTCGGATGCGCGGTGGGCCCAGAACGATGGGGATCGTCCCCCGGGGCCTGCTGTATGCGGCGGGTGGTGGCGCAGCCAGTCGTTGGCTCGCTGGTCGCGGAGAGACCAGACAGTGGGCCAGAACGGTGTTACACGATTCACAGCATGCGCGCGCACAAATCCGCATGCGCGATGCCCGATCGTGGGTCCATCGCTGTCACATCAAGACAAGACAAGTCAGGTGCACGTTCAGGCACATCGTCACCGTCCACCGTTCACCTACGATCGACCTAATGCCCTCTAATTCCAAGCATCGAACACCCGACCCCCTGGCCCTAAGTACTACGACTTCAGAAGGCCATATCTTCGCCGTTTCTTAACGGAATCGGGCGTTTAAAAGCTCGTTGGAACCAAGAAGCTCTAAATAACACTCAAAAAAAGGTCGATTTACCCAATTACGTAATTCCCACTCCAGAAATGTCAAATAAGCCTAAACCCCAAGCAGCCACGTCACAATACTCCCCCCTTGGGGTAGCTTTCGCCCCCGAAAGCACACTATCCCATACTAGTGTCTTCCTCGGGCTTGTCTCTCTTGATCATCTTCTGGAGCTCTCTGGCGTAGGTGAAATTTCCAGCCGGTATCCAGGAGGCATCGTCAATACTCCATCCTATCCATAACACCAAAAACTCCTTATGCATCCTGCCACTGGGTCCTGCCCATCTCCATCGCAGCAGCTTCTCAACTTTGTACGGTTCGTCAGCCTCTGGCTTGATCTCGGCGTTATCTGACTCCTGTGGGGTAGACCATCTGGACGATCTGAATGGTCGTAGCAAACTGGTGTGAAAGACGTTATGAATCCTCCACCCTTCTGGTAGCTTCAATTCGTAGGCCACTGATCCTACCTGACGGACCACAGCAAATGGTCCTACGAACCATCGCTTCAGTTTGCGTACAGGTGCATTCTTCAACTGTAGATGCTCTGTACTGAGTAGCACCTGTTCCCCACTGTGAAACCTTTGTTCTCTGTGCCGCTGATCGGCCTGACGCTTCTGCCTCTGCTGGGCCTGATGAACTGACTGCATCGCCATTCTGAATGTCTTCTTCATCTTGTTAACAAAGATGTTGACACCCTCAATATTGGTTTAGTCCACGTCCTTGATCAGGTCCAATGGGGTCACTGGCTCAAGGCCGTAGTTCAGAAAGAAAGGCGTATACCCCGTGGATGGCGATGCGCTGCTGTTGATCACGAACTCTACCATGGGCAAGTATTTCTCCCAGTGAGTGACTTCCTGACTGCCATGGATTGTACACCTGAGGATTTGCTCTACCACCCTGTTGGCTGCCTCTGTCTGTCCGTCTGTCTGGGGGTGGTGAGCACTGGACATCCTCAGCTTGCTGCCCAAAATCTTCTAGAATTCTTGCCAGAACTTCGACACAAATCGTGGATCACGGTCACTGACGATCGATCTGGGGATCCCGTGTAGTCGTCCAATCTGTTCCCAGTAGACTCGAGCTGTCTCAGCAGCAGTGATGGTTTGCTGGACTGGTACCAAGTGTACCATCTTAGTAGCTCGGTCTACAACCGTGAGGATCCCATCGTTTTTCCTTTCACTGACCAGTAGACCCATGATGAAGTCGAGGCTGACATCACTCCATTTTTCCTCTGGAAGTTGCAAAGGCTGAAGGAGTCCTGCTGGCAACTTGTGGACACTCTTCTCTGACTGGAAGACCTCACATCCCAGCACAAAGTCTCTTACATCCACTGTGTGATCTGGCCAGTAGAAGTTCTGCTGTAACTTCTTGAGTGTCTTGTGGTAACCCAGATGCCCCGCATATGGAACGGTATGTATCTTTGCCATAATCTTCTTGCGGGCGTCCTCCACATCTGGTACCACCAATCTCCAAGGTTGCCTGTCCTCGGTGCTGTCCTTCAACTTGATCTCAATAAACCCATGGTTCAATTGGTAGTCACGATTCCCGATCCTGGTGACTCGTCCTTGGGCAGATTCCAACTGATTCAAAACTTCTGCCCATCTGCTGTCTTGCTTGTAGCCCTCTTTTATAGAGTCCCTCAAGTCTTCCTCCAGAGTAATCCTGGTGCTGGTCACCAATAAAGAATGTAAATAATTTTGTTCCCCACTTGCAGCCACCACTGCACCCTCAGGAATTTTTAAATATTTCGTCCAGTTTCTTCTGAATATCATTTTCCCCACTGTCACTCTCATGAAGACGAAGACGCTGGACCAATGACTCCTCTTCTGCACGCACATCTGCCATGCACCTCAACTCCTGAATACTCCTGCGCGTCAGAAAATCTGCAGGGTTGTCCTTTCCTGGTATGTGGACAATATCGCAGTCGTAGCCCTGCAGAACCTGCACCCATTTCCACACCCTCCTGTTCACTGCAGACTGGTTGGGTAGGTTTTTCAAGGAGTCATGATCTGTCTGAATGACGAAGTGGCAGCTGGCCAAATAGTGCCGCCATTTCCCAACAACCCAAGTGATGCCCAGCAATTCTCGTTCATATGCACTGTACCAGGTTTCGGCTGGGTTGAGCTTCCTACTCTCATAGCAAACAGGTTGTAGCCCGTTGCCAAAGTCCTGCTGTAGTATACCATGCACTGAAACCCCTAATGCATCTGTGGTAACCACAAACTCCCGGTCGAAGTCCGGTAACTGCAAAACTGGTGCAGTCACCATGGCTATCTTCAAACGATTAAATGATTTTTCTGCTTCGTCACTCCAAACAAAGGTCCTGTCCTTCTTCGTCAAGTCCGTCATGGGCGTTGCCAGTTCGCTGAACCACCGTATGAACTTGCGATAAAAACTGCACAGCCCCAAGAATGAACGGACGTCGGTGACGTTTTCTGGTGTCGGCCAATTCAAAATTGCTTGGACCTTTGACAATGAAGGCTTGATCCCCTCAGCCCCCACATCAAAGCCCAAGTATTCCACCTCAGTTCTGAAGAAGTCGCATTTCTTCAATCTTCCAAACAACTTCTCCGACCGTAGGCGGTTCAGAACTTCCCTGATGTGCTGTATGTGTTCCTCCCTTGTCCGGCTGTAGATTAATATGTCATCCAGGAACACTAGCACAAATTGGTCCAAGCCTTCCCTCAAAATTGTGTTCATGATCCTTTGGAAGGTCGCTGGTGCGTTGCACAACCCGAATGGCATGACAAGATATTCAAAACTGCCATATCGACTCACAAAGGCTTTCTTGTGTACATCGGACTCTCTCACTCGGATCTGATGGTAACCTGAGGAGAGGTCAATCTTTGTGAAGTATTTAGCCCCGTGCAGTCGATCAAACAATTCTTCCACCTTTGGCAATGGGTACCGATTTTTGACGGTTATTTTGTTTAATGCCCTGTAATCAATGCACATCCTCCACTTGCCATCTTTTTTTGGTATAAATAGGATGGGTGCACCATATGGGCTGGAGCTTGGTCTGATCCACCCCTGTTCCAGCAATGTGTCGATCTGCCGCCGTAGTTCATCCAACTCAGCCGTACTCAGCCTGTATGGGCTTTTGTGCGGCGGTGCCTCTCCTGGCAGCGTTTCAATCTCATGATCGACTATCCTCTTGGGTGGTAGACCGTAAGGCAGCTTGTCTGGGAACTCGTCCTTGAACTCCTCAAGTGTTTGTTGTAGCTGTTCCCGGACAGCCTCATCTGCCTCATTGACCTTTTTCTGAATAACCTCCTCAATCGGTACCTCTTCCGTCACTGGGCCTGTTTCCTTCAACAATCTCCGCCTTTCGCCCTCAGTCATGCCTTTGGCTGCACCAGCCTTGGACTTTGGCCTTTTGCTATCTTTACTTGGGAAGTCTGTGGCCTTCAGGACGCACAAGTACATGGGCTGGTCGGTTTTGTTTGCTCTCTTGGCTGCCTGTCTCATCGAGATGAAGTCCAACTTTTTCCTGATAGGCTGCCTGACACATCGCCCAGCCACTTTCTTTGCCCTTGTAGTCCTGCACCTTGGGGAACCCTGAGGTTTGTGAGGTTCCTCTGGAGAAAAATTTTGTGGGGCTGTACTCCCCCCCTGGGGAACATCGGCCATCCCCGGCGATGATACATGACTCAGCACTGGTTGCTGAGTGGCCCACTGCTTCGCCGAAGAATCATATTCCCAAAATTTTGGCGAACAGAATGCAGCCAACTTGCTCCCCAAGTCTGTAGTAGGAGTCATTGATCCCCTCTTGAGGTCTCTGAAATAGTGCTGGAGACCGTTCAATCCCTTGTCGACAATCTGGCAGTGCTTACCAGATGTTTCACGAATGCCCTTGATAAGCTCCAGCTGTGAGCCATTTCTAAGGTACACCGTGTTTGACCGCCAATCCATCAGTGGGTTCATGATATCCAGCCAATCTTTGCCCAAAATCAGCTGAACCCCTTCCATCATCGGTACTGCAGTCAATGATAGTCGACAAGGTACACTCCCGATGCATATCAACACTCGTGGGGCTATTCCGGTGGAAACTGTGGTTTCCTCGTTTGCCAACTCCAAGGCAGAATATGCTCCCACAAACTGTAAAGCTGGTCGGCAGTGAAGCCGGTCACTGATGAAAGACTTGCTCGCTCCACTGTCAATCAACGCAGGGACACTTGTCCCGTTCACCACGGCGTTCAACACCAGCAGTACGTGGTCCTAAACTCTAGTGCCTGGGGCTGGCTGTCCCACAGCATCAGCACCTGGAGCGGTTTCCAACCTCTGAACTGACACCATAGGAGTCTCTCCCTGCTGGGCTTGAGACATTAAAGTTGTCTCCCTGGTGTCATTAACCGAAACCTTTTTTTGCTCAGCTCGCTGTGCGCGTCGGTACCGACGTCTTTCCAGCCGCTTTCTCCACTGCCACTTTCTCCTCTGACGTCTTCTCTGGGCGATGCTGAGTTTTCTGTTTTCAAGGATACAGGTTCTTTGGATAACCTGTTCCTGTTGCCCCCGATGAACTCCTGACTGGCCAGAGTGGGGGCCAGTCAGTTTCCCTGCCCCTGATGCAGAGAAGCATCGGTTCCATGCCCAGCTGCATGCTGTGCAGCCACCTGGTCCTGCTGACCAGCCATCCCCTGATCGTCATGGGCAGCTACAGCTGCTACCCGGGGCTTCCTCTGTTTGCCTCTGCCCCGTCCCCTCTGTCCAGATCTGCCAGGCTGCTGTGGTACAGGCTGGCGTACCACAACTGGAGCCTGTGGAGGGACGGGTGGCTTCCCAGCCTGCCCCCTTCCGCGATTACCCCCTTGTTGCACATTTTTATTTTGAGCCTGATAGTACACAACGTTTGGAGCTGGTGTCGATCCTTGTCCACTTTGCTATCCTGGCTGCCTGCCTTGGCCTTGTCCATGGCCCTTCTGTCCACTGCTGCCCTCAGCACGTCCACTTGATCCTGGGCGTCTCGACATCTGGGCAGCCAATGCAGCGTCCCTGGCCAGCTGGAAAGCTTGGCTCAGCCTCTTAGGCTTTCCCTGTGAGACAAGTACCGCCTGGTCCTGGGGAAGGCCCCAGATGAACATCTTCAATACCCATGATTCATTGTAGGTGTCCACCTTATCCAGTTCAGCCTCAAACCTACAGATGAAATCATGTGTGGACTCCTCAATCCTCTGCTTGATGTTCATCAATGCAGCCATTGCAGAATCAGCCTTGTTGGTGTTTTGAAAACGGCTGATCAGCTGTTCTCCGAAGGTCTGCATATCCTTAGGGTCCTCCCACGCCTTCAGCTTTCTCTGCCACCAGGTCTGTGCAGTTCCCTGGAGCAGAGTGGAAGCATATGCAACTTGCTTCCCAGGCGATCCTCCAACCAGACGAAAGAAATTCGACACCTGACCCAACCACACCTCCGGGTCTTCAGATGTCCTGCCCGAAAATGTTGGAGGGTCCTTTGGTTTTATTTGAACGTCAAAAATCCCAGCCCCCTTGCGAGTGCACCTCCCCGATGACTCGCTCGATGATGTCGTGTCAGAACTAGGCAAACGTGCATGCCGGGACCTGTGTGATCTGGACCTCTGTCATCCTGGACGGGCAACATGGCTGGTCTGTGCAGGTGGCATCGTCTGATTGCCAGCATCAGCAACAATCTCCACCTCCTGCTGCAAATGCGGAGGTCTGCTGTATATAACTGCTGCTGGTGGCTCTGGGGGTCCAGGCAGAGTTTGCTGGCGGGGCTGAGAATCTTTTTGCGACCGCTCTATGGCCAGGTCCGCGGACAACTGATCAATCCTGGACAGAGCGTCATGAAGCTGTCGAGTAAGCCGCTCGACAGTCGCATCCTGTTCCCTCCTCAGCCTTTGTTCAGTATCCAAATTCCTCTGCCTCTCGTGTGCCAATGCATTCTCCAGCTCTGAAAGGCGCTCAGCATTACTGGAGACATTTCGATGCATTGACGACATAGCGGTCTCAGTCCGCCCAAACGCCTCCCTGGTCTGACCCTCCAAATGTGAAACTGCCCTCTGAGATGTCTGGGCGGTATGCTGCACTGCTGATGCCGTCTGATCAGCCAGCACATTCATGGCATGTGCTGTCTGAGCGGCAGTCCCTGCAATCGCCTGTGCAGCTCGCTGCTCCAAGTTCTGCATCCCCTGTGCAGCTTCGGTCCTGGAGACCAGGGCACCCTCTGGGTTTCCCAAAACCACTGCCCCCGGCTCTGTCCCGGCAATCAGAATCCTCTGTTGCCGCACCTCATATGACGCAGCAATAACTCCTACACGTCCAGCTCCGGCGACTGTCTCCACTGTCCCGTCAATCTCCTCCACACCATCATGGCCCTGCAGCTCCATCATATCACGATCTGCCATGATCCCACCCACAACACTGATCCGATGATCAACTGTACTGAAACGAAGTTAATCGGGTAGACCTGATCTCGGGCTACTGAAAGTCCACTAAATCCTATCCCCAAGTAGCCAAGCAGCCTTTACCTCCAAGCTCAAGTTATCCTGCTTCTACTGGTTTTCAGTAATCACTTTCACACACAGTTACCCCCAGTACTCTGCAGGGTGACCTCTCGGTCCACCTGGTAACTTTCCAGAGGGTGCGTCTGTGGCTACTAATGAAAGCTTAATCCCAGCTTCAGCCGAACAACCTAAAAAGGTGTCCCTTGCCTGGGACGAGACCGTTGTAAGAGGTCTGGGTTGGCCTATGGCACCCCCAGCATGTCTAATATTTGAAGACTCAGCCACCCAAGGTTCCGAAGGGGTGACTGGCCTGTCTACCTCAGGTGGGCAATGGCCTCACCCTCTGACCGGTTCCAGGGGAGATGCTGCCTCTAGGCAGTAGCACTCTGGACCCAATAGGGCCTGCTTATTGCCGTGCTCAATCTCCTCCCCCTTCCCCTAATCAAGCCCCCAATCTTGGTGCAGAGCGGTCAGGTGGTGACCCGCCTGCGGTAGCTGCAAAATAAGGTGAAGCAGCAGATGTCCCCTGCTTCTTGAGCGGGACCTTCACCTTTATTCTACAGCGGGTGGCACTGAGGTTGTCTGAATCTTCCAACTGATGGGTGCTGGTCCTCATGAATTTGGCCGCGGGTAGAGCGCTTGGCGCAGCTCGAATTCCAGCGCTGAATCCGCAATGCAACTGCTTGAGATGCGCTGATTCGGCGATCGCCCACCTTCTGCCCACGCCAAACTCAATCGCCCAATGGTAATGCTCTTCCTTGGCTCTTCAATGCACACCGCAGCTCACAGCACGGCGATTCAGCCGTTGGTTGTGGCTGGCCGCTGCTGCGGGTGCTGGAGGCGTCTCAAATCGCAGCCTTGGAGGCTGCGGGTCACTCTTCGAATGCTGCGCCCGTCGCTCAGCTTCTGGCTCCGGGTTGTCAGCTCCGAAACCAATTTGTTGCGGCCCTGAAGGGCGCCGCTGGTTTCCGAAGCTCGTGGGGTCGCCACGCCCTGCGGCTTGGCTGTTGG
>CAJHUC010002140.1:0-44401 GCA_905146915.1 Ostreobium quekettii
AAAAGGTGGCCTTGTGGTCTCAGAGAGACCCTCGTTCTTGTTGCATTGACGGTTCCGCAATCGCGGAACCGCACCTGTGCCAAAAGGTGGCCTTGTGGTCTCGGAGAGACCCCCATTATTGGTTAATTGACGGTTCCGCGATCGTGGAACCGCACCTGTGCCAAAAGGTTGCCATGTGGTCTCGGAGAGACCCTCGTTCTTGTTGCATTGACGGTTCCACGATCGCGGAACCGCACCTGTGCCAAAAGGTTGCCTTGTGGTCTTGGAGAGACCCCCATTCTCCTTGCTTTGACGGTTCCGCGATCGCGGAACCGCAACTGTTCCAATAGATGGCCTTGTGGTCTCGGAGAGACCCTCGTTCTTGTTGCATTGATGGTTCCGCGATCGCGGAACCGCAAATGTGCCAAAAGCTGGCCATGCGAGTTTGTACAAACCGCCATTCCTGTTGCATTGACGGTTCCGCGATCGTGGAACCGCACCTGTGCCAAAAGGTGGCCTTCTGGTCTCGGAGAGACCCCCATTCTCCTTGCTTTGACGGTTCCGCGATCGCGGAACCGCAACTGTTCCAAAAGATGGCCTTGTGGTCTCGGAGAGACCCTCGTTCTTGTTGCATTGACGGTTCCGCAATCGCGGAACCGCAAGTGTGCCAGAAGGTGGCCATGTGGTCTCGGAGTGACCCCCATTATTGTTGCATTGACGGTTCCGCGATCGCGGAACCGCACCTGTGCCAAAAGGTGGCCATGTTGTCTCGGAGAGACACCCATTCTCCTTTCTTTGACAGTTCCGCGATCGCGGAGCCGCACCTGTGCCAAAAGGTAGCCATGTGGTCTCGGAGTGACCCCCATTATTGTTGAATTGACGGTTCCGCGATCACGGAACCGCACTTGTGCCAAAAGGTGGCCATGTGGTCTCGGAGAGACCCCCATTCTCCTTGCTTTGACGGTTCCGCGATCGAGGAACCGCAACTGTTCCAAAAGGTGGCCTTGTGGTCTCGGAGAGACCCTCGTTCTTGTTGCATTGACGGTTCCGTGATCGCGGAACCGCAAGTGTGCCAAAAGATGGCCTTGTTGTCTCGGAGAGGCCCCCATTCTTGTTGCATTGACGGTTCCGCGATCGCGGAACCGTTCACTTGACGTAAGGTGGCCTTGCAATTTCGTTGAGGCCGCCGTTTTTGTTGCATTGACAATTCCGCGATCGCGGAACCGCAGCTGTGACAAAAGGGGGCCATACGTGTTCGGAGCAATCGCCATTCTTGGGACACTGATGGTTCCTCCATCGTGGAACCGTCACTGTGCCAAAAGGGGGGAAGTGTACCTGGACATGAATATATTTTTGCAAGGAGGGCTTGCTCCCTTTTGTGCCATAGCTGCGCCAGGTGCACCTCGGTCAGATTTCGGTTTTGCCTCTAAACTCCAAACCGAGCAATTTCTTGCCGTCCTAAGTGTGACATCGCGGATTGCAATGATAGGTGCTACCACGCATTCCTCTTCCGGATGGAGGGTGGCCGCCCTGTGGTGTACGGTAGAGAACACGACTTGCCCGGCCAGGCCTGGGTGGGGCGGCCAGAGGGCGGCGGGTGGCCAGTGTTCCTTGAGGATGTTGTGATACCCTCTTTCGATAGCCTATCTCTGGAGCCAAGGACGCCGCTCCAACAATTCGCTGGGATACGAGAGAGGGCACTGAAGTTCGTCGGCAAGCTCAGAAGCCTACTTGCCTCCACAGCTGGTTTGTCCGGCGAGGAGGGGCCTGCCACCGACCTAAGGGCGCGTTACGTCCATGCCATACGGTGGTGGGAAACCTTTATTGAGGACCACAGGTCCACCTTTCCGGAAGGGGACGTCGACGACCGAGTGGGAGGATCCCTCAGGGTGGCAGAGTGTGGCCGCGGGGACGAGGACGACCTTTTGCCCGTGCCTAGCCAGAGGCCCACCACTGAGCTTGGTCCCGTAGTGGAAAGGTGTGATGGTTTTTGTGCACAACATACCACCTCTGCCACATTGTTTCATATCCATAAAAAAACCTTTGGGCCCGTCATCTCATCTGTCGTGCACAAACACCCTGCCTTTGTATAAATGACCTTCAGCACACTGCCTACGTGGCATCTCCGCCCCGGGGGCTGCCATTGCGTGGTCTTGGTCTGTACTGCATGTTGTATGTTTCTTCCCATTTGCCCCTTTGGTAACGTCCAACCTTTGATATCAGTGTTGTGGTTTGACTCCCAATGTGGCATGCGGTTACTGACTAGTTCTACCCGCCCATTGTACAGGGACGTGGGCCCCATCCCAGGGGAGCGTGCAATGTTCTTTGGTCACTCACACAGGGCCCCAAGACCTGCCGACGTGAGACCGTTCCGACCAGAGCACGACGTTGCCCCGGGGTTGACTGTCGCCATTCGGATGGCAGACGAAGACGCCGATGCCTGGGCCCGGGTGTTTGACATCGCCAGAGTCACCAGGGTATTCGACCCCAGTGAAGAAAACGGATACGACGTGCGCCACTTTGAAGTGCAGTACTACGCTTGTGAAGGCGTTGTGGAGAACTGTGACCCCGACAACCCTCCCTTCATCAGTGAAGAAGTCCAACTAAACATCCCGTGGTTCCTTACGGGCCAAAAGGAGGTCATCCCTTGGACGGCAGTGGTGAATGAGCAGTGGGTGGGAGGAGATGGCCACTTATGGCCATGTTGGCGGGAGTGTCTAAGGCGGGAGCTTCCCCGCCTTCATTCCACAGATCCTGGCGGGGATTAACACAGGCGTAATCTTCTTGGGTTGTACAATACTTGTAATATTCTTGTGCCGAGACCCTGTGTGTGTTTTATCTCATCTTCACACTTTGTGATGGCATCACAGTATTGTGAGCATCTTGTGTGTATGCATTGCATACAAGTTGTCGCTTGGCCGACACCAGGCCTTGGGGAGCAGTCGCGGGGGCAAGTTCACATCCAGTGGCGGGCACCAGGCTGTAACCAACGTTTAGCCAGTTGATACGGTTCCGCCATGGCGGAACCGCCACTAGGCCGCCAGAGCCGCCAGTGACTTGACTGCCAACATTACAATGTACTACCGCCTTCGTTCGCCAGGTTTGATACCTCAGCCATTTTATGTCAAAGAGTTGTAACATAACCGCACCTGTAGGAAACTTTAGAGGCAGACAATCACAGATGCGATGGAAGTGTTATGTCTCAAAAAGGCCTGCATTTAGGGTATCTTTTAGAGCAAGTAGTTTTGCTTGGGGTTGGTAGTAATATTGCACAGATCCCTGTGGCAAGTATAGTCACGCTGCCACCTTCAACACCGTCACTTGTGGTCCTGCCGCGAAACTGCAAGCTTAGGCACCGAAAATGCTGAGATCAATATAATATTTATGGTGGCGGGTGCCGCCAGCACCAGCCCAAATACAGCGAAATTATTAACATGACATTGAAACAATATTCCACGATAGTGGGATCGACGTTGTGCAAATATGCTACCTAATAGGTTTATAGCATGGCGCAATGGGACATTTTGAACGGAAGGGAGTTTTATGGGCAGCGCCTGGGCAAACCGGGCGCGGTTGGTTATGAAGCCCAGGAACCGAACTGAGCGGCTGTTTGCACCAGTGAAAAACTGGTTCACAGTGATCTGGGCAAACGGGGAACTTGGGACTTAAGGTTGGCGAAACGAGCTTGTGGCTATCTCGTTTTTCGCTCCCGCCCACCTCTACCCACGATATTTGGCTTGATTTTGTAATGTAAGGAGAGACATTTGGCAAACCGGTGTGAGGACTTCCAAGGATGCCTGGAAAAGAGTGTGTCTGAGTGTTTTAGTGCTGAGACTGGACCAGCGCCCTGAGTGCGCCAAACCGTCCCGATTGTGAATCTGACATAACGAAGTATCGTTACAAACGGGTGGGCAAGGCCCCCCGAGATTTAACGGGGGTTTACGGCAGGCTTGCACGGGTTGTGTCGGCAGCGGTTTGTGTTTCTCAAGTGGCGAACAGGCATAATCAGATTCTGCGACACAGGTTCAGGGGTGCGCGTTGTTACCAAGTCCTTTGGGACGCATCTGTTTTGAGCTGAGAACCGGTGAACGAAGTGCGAACTTCGCACTGCAATACGTCGGTAGATTTGTCAGCCTGCACTCCTCGGGCAAGATGCTTTGATTCTCGAAGACGGCAGCGTCGACATCACCAACGCTGCTGGCATTCCCGCGCCCGAAAGCAGCCACCGGGAAGAATTTGGTGCAGTTTGTAAAGATGCGGCTGGCTGTTCCAGCCGGGCCAGCTGCATCGTGCCTTCCACAGATGGAATGCAGCTCGTGCGTCATGGGCCTTGTATCCCTGGGTGCTCGCTTTGGCCGGATGGGAAATAGATGTGTTTAAATGCTCGATGCCGTGTGTGCGTCTTGCTGTCACAACTATTTGAGTTGTGTCATCACACCAGCAGAAAACGGCCTTTTGGCGGCGCCAGCTGCGATGCCAACAGAAACTCATCGGTGCCGTCACAGCCACTTTTATGCCACCAGGCTTGGTTTTTACGCCGTAAAAACTGATCGTATTTACGTTTTTACGTGTAAAAATAGTTTTTACGTTTTTACGCGTAAAAATGCGTAAAAATACGTAAATACAACGTAAAAACTGTCTGGTGTACATAAGAACAGTACATACAGACTAACGGATTCCGGAGATTGGCAGCTAGGCGCCCTGGAAGGGGCAGAAAACGAATTTGTTTTAAGCGCCATTATCGCCCTTACCAAGGCCGAGGCGGACATGGAATTAACTATCCTGTTAATGGGTTTCTGCTAAGGACGACGATTGGGTGGGCGCCAAGGGGACCGGTCAAGCTGGCCCTTGGGTTTGGCGGGGAGTTTGGCGGCAAGTGGGAGCGGCTATTTTAGGCGCGACCCTTGGCGCCCCCCTTTATCTTGTTTCACACCCGCCCGGCCCACCCGAATAGTGTGAGTTCGGTTAGCTGTGGGATGGAGAGGGAGTTGAGTACGAGGAAAGGGGAGCTGACTCTGGGTGGAGTCACTATCAGAGTGGCATTAAGTACTATGCGAAGCGAGGGCACATTTTAAGTGGGTCGCCAATCGGGTCTTGTACTAGTGAGGTGATGGACACCAAATTGTGTGAGTGTAATGTATTGTCGTGTGGGGAACACGGGGGGGGTTGAAGGAGACCGGTAAGGCAGAAATTGTGCTGTGGGTGCTGGAGTTGGCGGATGACTGACCATTGTGCGCAAACTTTCATCGTATAACCTGGGTGTCCCAGGGGGTCGTAAAAACGTAAAAATAGCCGTAAAAATAGGCCCTTTTGCAAATTTACGTTTTTACGCGTAAAAACGTAAACGTAAAAACGTAAACGTAAACGTAAAAACCAAGCCTGTATGCCACCACACTCACCATCATAGCCCCCGTTAAATCTACATGGCATCCCAGCTGGTATCGCAAAAGTGATGTTTCATGCTAACATCAACTATGCGCAAAGACTTGGCGAGGCTTGCTTGCCGTGTCACAGTGATGTCATGCTGGCTGCACAATTAAAATCAGCAGAGCCGCATAGACTCAGATGCCCGGCAAACACACGCACGCCATTTCGGAAACAGTGTTCAAGTACTTTCAGCACGTTCTCAATTCGTCCAGTTCGCCCAACGGCAAGCAAACACAAACCTTAGGGCAATGGCTGATGATTCGCAGCATCTCCCCAAGAAAGCCACGCTCCGCTGCACAAAGCAAACTCCAGCAGTTCGATTTGCTCTCGCCCGTCCATCTTTGACAAGACCACATCAGGCGTCTACAACTAGCCTGGAAATGCATTGCAATCCAATTGCGCTTTGATATCTGGGCACTGTCGAATAGCCTCCTTCATCACATCACGCAGCGTTGGACGCAAGGCATACAAAGCATCAACAAAGGCTTCGTCGGTCATGATGCAAGTCCCTGACCACACAGCAATTCGCATGGTGAGATCCACAAAAGGGTAGAGCCCTGCAGCCTTCTGAGCACAAAATCAGTAAATCGATTGATTACACCTGGAATAAATTGTATTAGTCGTATGCAATTGAGCCAAGACAATAAATGTTCGCCACTGGACCAGTTTTATAATTAAACATAGAATTTCGGCTTCCGTTGCGTGGCTCTGGGGTGAAAAGCTATGCGGGGCTGAAACTTTCACGGTGCAAAATTATTTTGTCCATTTATACCGCCGTTAGGAGAAAATTATTCTCACACGAACTTATAAAATTTATGGGAAAACAAATTTCGCACAGCGCCAGGTAAGCGAAAAATGCATCCGCCATTGTTGGCGGATATTGTGACGCCGGCAGATAACGTTAACATTCGTTCACTTGAAACACAGGTAATTGTATTTGTGCAAAATAGTCTTATTTTTGACAAGACGAGTACGATCTGCGTCTCAAGCTGCTGTATCAGGTGCATTTCAAATGCAGCGGGGAAGCAAAGATATATGTGAATGAACCCTACCATCAGGAGCCTTCGCGCATTTGGGGTCCACGCAGGTAGCGTTTTGGTCACAGGCGTGAGCGCGCCGAAGGTACGTGCAAAAAGGGGACTCAGCGCTGGCGTTCATGAAGCGAAAAGGGTCGAAGAATGGCTCGAAGGAGCAAATTTTAATCCCGGTGTCATATGTGCAAGGGTCGGTGCATGCCCCAGGCTCCATAATTGAAAAGCACTGAAAAGTCTTCTGCAGTTCTATGGAAGTCTGGCTCGTGGCGTTCGAGAATGCCTGTCGTTTGGAGAAAAAGTGTCAGATGCCTCAAAACAACGTGGAATCATAGACAGGTTTGTGAATGAAACGTGCGAGCAATGTGCTGTGTGATACGATGTTTCAACTGTCCATATTGGGTATGGAAAGCAGTGCTGAATTGTTTGTAGCATAATGATGTTATTGATGACAGTGCTGCTAGCTATCAGCATTGGTGATGGTATGGTGTCATTGGATGTAGCCTTGAATGGCCATTTGTGTGTGGGCAGAAGGGTCAATGAATGTGCCGGAAATTGGAAAGAATCTGCCCTCACGCCTGCAAGACGGCGTTCGCCACAAGCGTCAAAACATACTGCCCGGAATACAAGCTGCATAACGCCATCTACAAACAAGAATACAACCACCGAAATGCGTGCAGGATTATCCAATAATTTCTTTGATTTTAAATCAAATTCTGATAGATCTATTTGACGAGGCACGGCAGCACCGCCTCTTTCTTCTGTGTCAAATATTGGCCACGCATTGGGAAATGCAGATGCAACTGGAAGGCCTGGCGTAGTGGGTACACAATTCTAGCAGTCAATGGCTCTGCGAATCTAGGTAAATGCATACAACACATTTTTTGCTTGAATCAATGCGCAAAAGTAATCATTATTCATTTCGTTGTTTCATTGGGTAAAGATACTCATTCTCAAACTTTCCAAGGTGGGCAACGAGTCGCAGCCGAGAGATACACAACTTCAAGAATTTCTGGGAAATGTTTCGCTCGATCATGATTTCCATTTAGCACGTCCTGTCAAGTAAGCTAAAGAGATAGGATTCCAGTGGCATGTGATTTTTCGTTGGGACATCTTCCCCTCTATTCATAAACCAAGTTGTTCATGGGGATCAGCTTCTTCCATGCCATCACAAAGAAATTCCCATTTGTTTTCTAGGGAATGTTTGGGGCATTGACCTGAAATGGCAAGCGCAATCAAATCAAACTGATGCATAGAAACTGCCTTGAAGTGATGAGACTTGCTCTAGCACCAGACCGCTCAACCATTTTGAGTACCAGACACAAATTACTTTGGCATCCAATAGCGCCTTCGCAACACTGCGCCGATTGTATGCCTTCGCGGTGACTTTCCCATTCTCGGATCCGTGCACATTCGCAGAAAACCGTTGTTGGCGTATCGCCAAGCTCACCTGGTCCACAGCATCCACAGACGGCCCACAATGGGCTCTTTCTGGGTCCCTGACACGCATCATGCACTTGCGAAAGTGTTCCACGGAAAACGGCCGACACAACATCATTAACTTCAGCAGATCGGTAACATCATGAGCACGTCGTAGAGATGACATATCTGCACTATCACTTGCGGCACGTGATTCTGGCAAGCAGTTTCGAAAATTCATGCCATGAAATGCACGATGTAGCGTTTTGAAATATACATTTTGCAGCAACGGTTGATCACAAGAGCGTTTCTGTGTTCAGTTGCGGAGAAATGTGGTGGCGGTGCTGATTCTCGGGCCGTGGCCTTTGCTCGGAATGGTTTTTGAACAAACGACTCGCTACAAGGGGAGCTCGCACGGAGCGTTGAAGCGCATGGACTGATTTTCCCCGCAGCAGCTCGCATCGCAGTGCGATACACTAAGCTTGAATTTAATATTCACATGGATTAGTATTACTAATGATCCTAAGTTACGGCAATGCGCGCGCAACACACATAGTTGCACACTGGGGACATGTGCTGCAAGACTTACACGACAGAAATGCGCACCACTCCGTCAGGCCGGCTCACCACTCGCAAATGGGATCAGAGCTGCATCCTTCCTCTACTTCATGCATCCGCTTGCATTCTAAGGCCTTCTTGAATTGAAAATATTCCCGTTGCAGGCAGTCTTCCATGTTAGGCAGGGAATCCCACAGGCATTCTCCATCGTTCCTAGCGCAGAAAGTAAGATTCACCATTGAAGGCGCTCCACGCTCTCAGACTGTACCATCTAAATGTTCAGCCAATAGCAGACCTTAACAACCGTGCAAACAATGTACCTTATCATGGCCGGGGATTACCCACCATCATCGTCTGCAGTATTGAGCGGAACAGTCAAGTTCTGCTCGGCCGTTCAATCAGAGCGCGAGAAATCTAACTTGAATGCAATCGAGTGCAAATGCAATGCAGGCCTCAGGCCCCTCCGGGGTCACATTACGTCCGCAACATTGAGTCTGCCGTTTTGGGCGATGGGCGCTGTCACATGCGAATATGTAGGGCATTGGCACGCATCAACCAGGCTTGGTTTTTGCGTTTACGTTTACGTTTTTACTTTTACGTTTTTGCGCGCAAAAACGTAAATTTGCAAAAGTGCCTATTTTTATGGCTATTTTTACGTTTTACGGGTCCCTGCAGCACCTAGGTCACACGATGAAAGTTGCGCACAATGATCAGTGCTCCGCCATCTCCAGCACTCACAGCACAATGTCTACATCGCCTTTGGCAAGGGCGATGATGGGGTTTAACAAAAACTCGTTTTCTGCCCCTTCCAGGGCATCTGGCTGCCACTCTCCGGACTCCGCAAGTCTGCATGTACTGTCCTTATGTACACCAGGCAGTTTTTACGTTGCATTTACGTATATTTACGCATTTTTACGCGTAAAAACGTAAAAACTGTTTTTATGCGTAAAAACGTAAATACGATCAGTTTTTACGGCGTAAAAACCAAGCCTGGCATCAACAACGGCAATGGAGAACGAGACGACGTAAAACAGTTGGGTATATTCAAGGGTACGAATGGACATATGTTGTGGCATTTAGGAGTCCATCTGCCCAGCATAATTGAATCTGGCAATGATCATGAGCTCAGTTGGGCTTGTACCAAGCTGGCGTCAGTTCACAGCATCGATTCCATTGTTCGCGGGATAATGTATTGTATTTTGTTATTTATAGATTGGATCAATTACGACAACGCAATTTCATGGGTACTGCAATGAGAAACCTACTCACCATTTTAATGTTCTAATGTTCTAGTTCTGATGTCAGAATTTTCGCAACAGCTATTGTTTAATAATGCACATTATTTTTGTAGACAATCATGTTGCGCCATATGTCTAGGAGTGAACATGCCAATCTAAACTACTACAGTATTTGGTGCATAAAAAATTGAATCCTTACTGTCAGTTGCGTGGCTAGGTTCCAGGCGTTGAAGTACTCCAAGCTTTGAATTTTCATGACATTTCGGCAAAAGAAGCAAATTGCGCGAACTATTGGCTTATTAGATGATATAAAAACGCAGAAGCGCTGTAATATTACAGTATTTCTGCGTTTTCTATTGCATTAATGCATTAATGCTGATTGCGATGTTGCATTATGAACAGCGAACAAAAGTCACGACTTCTGCTGTGGCGATCGCCACAACAAAGCGTACGAATCCTAACCAGCTTTCTGTTTCCGCAACTGGCATTGTCTGAAATGATGGTTTTGCCATGGAAATCTAGATTTCCACCAGATCTAGTCGAACAGTGCGACATACCGGAGTTTCATCGGCAACCACTTTCATCCCATTGGGGTTACATTGTGGCAAGGGAGCGGGAGATGGCTGCTAGACGTCATACTCACCACAAGCATCCCTGACGGGGTGAGCAATCAGCCTTTTCCGAAAACAGTCC
Source organism: Ostreobium quekettii (assembly GCA_905146915.1). Lineage (NCBI taxonomy): Eukaryota > Viridiplantae > Chlorophyta > Ulvophyceae > Bryopsidales > Ostreobiaceae > Ostreobium > Ostreobium quekettii. Next base: position 10,346 of record CAJHUC010002140.1, read on the forward strand.
ACAAACCTGCAGGAAAAATTGTCTCATCAAACAAAAGAAGACACACAAGGGAAGATTCTTTACGTGTTCGAAAATTCATCTTCGCGGCTCAGACCACCGCGTAGAAGGACGATTTTGCGCCACTCTTGTGTCTTACAACTGATTGAATAAGTGTTCAACGTTTATGTCGCAGTGAAATTCAAAGATTTCTGTCAAATCGTGCAGAAAAAAATCACCTGAAACCAAGATTTGCAATGCATCTCGGATTTGAGTTTCAGTGAGCGCAAAGTATTGAAAAAAAGCGGGATGTCAACAAACCTTTTGCCATATTACCGCTCCATACCAAAACACATATGTGCGTCAAAGAAATATGCTGCCGTTCCTTTTCCTTACCCCGGGCAAGACCACTCTCTTTCTCAGCGCCTCGTCAGGTATGTTGGACACCAGAAGAGCGACGCACTCCGAAGCGCTGGTGTCCCAAGCACAGACGCCTGGACTTCCCAGTACTCTTCGCATGCGAATCGGGGCTGAAATCCCAGATATCTGTCGTGAATGCAATGAAGTTGCTGTCATGAAATTCTGTGTCCGCGTTTAAAAGGCAAAAGCTATGCCGGTGCCAATCCATACTGCGAACGCGACCATTGCCGAAAGATCTGTGAGATCGTAGGTCAAACACATCGATCTCCGCCTAACTACCTGCTGCTTGTGGATATGTGAAACTTTCTTCAATGTGAGAAATGTGTTTCGAGTATTCTCAAACGTCGTAGGAACTATGAAACAGGCACCGAATATTCGCACGGCAGAAGTCAGTAGGTCCATTTATCCATAACCTTTTTTCACTAAGGCGCAGGCTTGTCTGCATCAAAGCCTTGTATGCGCAGCTTCACAGGAACCAAAGCATAACACTTGCCACGCCATGCCATCCAACATACCGATGGCCAATTGCGTATTTTGATGCTATAGCTACAACAGCTGCACAGTGCCGCAACGCAGAAGGGTCACTATGCACCAACGCCCCAGATTCGATAACTAGTGTATTTTGCGTGTGAATCCACTTCCTATAAACATGTGTGAATATTCATCAATGCGGGCTTGACTCTCAGGCAAAATTCACCCCTCTTTGAGGTGTCGGAATGGACGAGACATCCTCGGGGCCCGTTCAAAGGTAGAGGCGCTCAGGAACGTGGCACAATCGTCGTCCCAGGCAAGTTTGAGAGCAACTGGGCGCTGCCCACAATGATGCGCGTCTGTTGCCTGTGTGATCCGCGGTTTGTCTCAGAAGTAGATCTGCAGCACGCAGGGCAAACGCTGCTCCTGGACACTCGCCTTGCGCTGGAAAGACCGATCCAGGGCTCTTTCCAGTCTGATATGGTTTCTTCTTCGGAGGATCTCGCCATCTCCGAGCCCAAGCGCGCCCGCGGCAGAACCCAGGTGGACCGCCAGGATCGCGTAGGCGGCGGTAGCGCGAATGAGAAGCCCAAAATGATGCATGGCTTGTTGCCGCGGCCACCTGTGGATTCACAGCGCGGCTCAGAAACGCCCCACAGTCCGTGCCCGATCTCGATGCACGCCGTACGCCGTGCAGGGAGCAGTTTGGGTCCTCAACGCCGGGCCGCTGGAACGCGCCTGTATCGGCAAAATCCATTGCATCGACGCGGCAAAGTGTTGCGATCTGCATGCAAGTGCCTAATGCGATGTGCACGCGTGGCGGCCGCCGATCAGGCAGCCCATGATCCACGGCGTGCGCCGCACAGGCCCGTCCGGGCCCTTTTGTTCAGAGGTGCTACCAGTTGTTCATGCGGGGACAGGGAAGCGCCCCTTTCCAAGAGAAGATCTCCAGCTGCTGATCGCCCCCTGGGGACGAAATCGCGAACGCCAGCTGCGCTGCACTGCAGCGACTGCAGCGACTGCAGCAGCTGGCCGCGGGGGCAGCCGCGCGGCGCAGCTCTGCGCAAATGGAGTCCAAGCGGACACGAAAACGCGCAACAGTTGCTCCAAAGCACACCTGAACCGCCGATTTTCCGCCCGCGCGTGCGTCCACCGCGCACACGGAAAGCGCAAATTTGCACTATAAGCCTTCCGCACCCGCGCCAATCGGCCCGCGGCACGGCCGCCCGATGGACGGGCGCGCTTCCCGCTTGGTTCTATCCCCGCGAAGACCGCTAGGCTGGGGCGCCCGCACTCGAACAAACCCGCATGTGCCCTGATCTTGAGAAGCGGGCCAAGGGAGTGCACCAAAATGGCTGTTCTGAGGCGCTGCCCGCGGGGGGGCGAGAGATTCGAGCGCGCTGCATGGTGCCCGCGGTTCGCCGCAGGCGTCGGGGATGCGCGGCTGATCGCGGCAAGTCCTGTGGTGCACTCTGCCGCGGCTCTGGGACGTCACTGCCACAGGTGTCGGACGCGACAGTTAATGCCGCCCATCATCGCGGCATTGTGATGTGCTGACGAAGGCAGGCAGGTGTGGGGATGGGGCGGTCAAACAGCACTCTGACTGTGTGTGGGAACAGTTGTGGGAACGAATGAGAGTGGGGCGCATAATTAGTGGATCTTGAAGGAATGGCCGTTGATGCGATTCAAACGGCCCCCTTTGGAGTGCACACGGAAAGCTCGAATCCACGATCGCCGATGTTTCAACCGGTTGGCACACGGCCTCACGCAAGGCCACACACACACAAACGCCCAGGGCTTACATATTTGTCCACCCTTCCCACAACGAAGAGTCTTGCCGGCGGTGGCAACGACCCCCCGCAACCTAACAGTTCGAATCTTCTTGCACCCACGGAACTCTTCTTTTCACATGGCAACAACCATCATTCATCAGCAACCAGCCATACGACACTTCAACGATACCCACTCATCGCCACAATACTTTTGTGAATCCTAAAACACATTTTTCTTTTCTTTTTTTAGATTCAGAATGCCTTGCATATGGACCATATTCTTGACGTGCATACAAGTCGCACACCATAATGCATAAGTGATCCACCCTGAAACGGTGGTCATTATGCGGTGTCGCGAACATGGGGCAGTTGGAGGGAGCTGCAGCAGAGGCTGTAGAGGAGGGAGTGAGGGAGATGGGTAGCGGGTAGGGACCCTTGGAACGTCGGCGGGTGGACGGGTCCAGGGCGCTGGCCTAGAGGTTTGCGGTTGGGAAGTGGGGAGGAATTGGTATTAGTTGTAGGATTGGAACGAACGGGGGAAAGTCAAGGGACTTCATTGGAAATTGGTCAACCCAGAACAGCTGGGGTGGCCGGTGGAATGTTCTATTGAGTTGGCGGCCTTCGGACAGACTGGCCTACCAGATTCCATGCAAAACGCACGAGGTAGTCAGCATGTACAAAACAACACTTCGTGCAACGTGCAACGGGGTTCATGCCAGAGCCACGGACGGCGAAGGCAAGGGATAATCGACTGTGTGGCTGCGCCACCGGGCCACCTCCGAGGGGCCGGCCAGCCCTGCTGCAATTCGTTGGCACCGGCATAACGCAGGGTCGAGGGGTGGCGGAATCTGTCTGGGGACCGAGTACACGGCAACGGCTTACAGCGGAGCAAAGGGACGGCAGGAATTGTGTCCCTTGTATTCAGTCCGTTCATAAATGTCCATAATGCCATTCCTAATGCCCCATCACCTCTTTAGGAGTTAAGCTGTACACAGTAATCAGGCTTGGCTTTTACTTTTACGTTTGTACGTTTACGTTCGTACGTGTAAAATAGTAAATTTGCAAAAGCGCCTATTTTTACGGCTAGTTTTACGTTTTTACGGCTCGCTGGGACACCCAAGTTACACGATGAAAGTTGCGTACAATGATCAGTCCTGCGCCATCTCCAGCACCCACAACACAATGCTCACCTCGCCATTGGCAAGGGCAACGACGACATGGAACAAAAGTTCGTTTTCTACCCATTCCGGCGCGGCTGACTGCGCAGTCAGCCACTCCATGCCACTCCGGGCATGCCACTCCCCGGACACCACAACTCTGTATGTACTGTTCTTATGTACACGTGGCTGTATTTACGTTGTATTTACGTATTCTTACGCGTTTTTATGTGCAAAAAGGTAAAAAATATTTTACGCATAAAAACGTAAATACTACCCGCTTTTACGGCATAAAAATCAAGCCTGATAGTACTAGATCAGTTCCAGTTACAACATGCCATGACGGTCAAAATGTGTTAGAGTTCCCGAAAACAGGACATACAGTGGAGCACCCTGTCCTAAGCAAGTGTACGGCGGGCCCTGTTCCGCTTTCCCGCGCTGTAGGTCCCACCGTCGACAAGAGTAAAATCAAAAGCGTGGTGCTATGGTGGCCTCTTCGTTTGCCCCAGAAGTTGGAATTGAGATTTCCTCAAGGCGCTCATCAGCAATTTCAACGTGTGAAAGATTCGTGCGTGGACCCCAAGTTAGGCCTCTGCGCCATGGCTTGATCCACATCATGTATTCATGATGAACCACTACAGCGACTTTGATCAGGAACTGTAATTCTCGCTCAGAGATAGGTCGCACATTGTTGTCCATTTTCGCACTTGCGTGCCGCTTTCATCTTGAGGTCAACTTGGGCAACTCTCCAGCTTGCATTCGAATACCTTGCAGGCCTTAGAAATGCGTGCAGGTGGAAACTTATTTTTGGAGCAGGTGCTGATACCCCATTGGCACTCGTCACGATTTCTTTTGTCTACAACATTCTGGCTTCCTTTCGAAGCAATGGTACTGCGGATGCGTATTCACATTTTGGCGTTGAGGTCTTTACAGCAGTCGTATCATTCTTCAGCCACATCTTGGTAATGTTCCGGGCCGACCACTACGGGCTCAAGGATTCTCCCTCCAGCGGCATCGCTCGTTTTGCATGGGATTTAATGTTGCCTCAATTTCTCTGCATTGTCCGCCAGAGCCTTCTGGGAGCAAATGCAGGGGATTTGGCAGAATTTGGGAACGCAAGTACACAGCCACACTTTTCGAGCGCAACATGCAAACTTCTTCCCTCACATGTGTTCTGGATCGCAGCACGGCAGCGCCCAGGAAGATACTCCTCACAATTCATCTGCTTCAAGGTGACGTTCAATCGGAATGTATGATGACGCAACCCACGCCCCTCAACGGACGCCCGCTGGACATGATTTTCACACTGGTCCTTTGCTGTCTGGAAACTGCGAGCCCCAGAAAGCAAGGAACTGTGGTGCACAATACTTGGGTGCAATGACCAGCACTTGCATACCAAACACTGCCTGAAGCGGGGACAGCCACCCCCAAGCGAATCGTGCAGGGTGCGCCGGGAACCGCGCCAGGAACCACCCAATTGGGAAGAGCACCAGGAACTGTTTCGACTTGTGGTCAGTGCATTCCGAGGGCAAGCGGACTTCAAGCCGTGTGGAGAGCATAAACGCTACAGGAAGTTGGCTACCGGCAAGTAACGTCCTACGCTCAGACAGGACGGTCCCTGGGCCCATTGGACCGTGGCACATCATCAAACTTGCCGCCTGGGCAGAGAACACCTTGCGCTTGTTGGCGTGGATGAAACATCCGAGCGCCTCAGTGGGCAAGGGAAGCAATTGGTCAATACATTACATCGACAGGTAACGCATTGTGTCCCAATCGGTCCCCATCACCCTCAAAGGACGTTCACGCCTCGTAAGCTATGCAGTCTTCTTCAGATTCAATGAATGGGCAATCACGGGCGGCTGCCTTCATCTGCCCCTGAAGGTCTGGGTCTGACTCATACAAACTGTCGATGATCGCCTCGTCATTAACGAAGCAACCTGCACAGCACAAGTTTGCACTCAAACGCGTGCACGCATCGCCGGCACAGATTATCACCACAGAGACAGCATTTCTTAGTTTGACGCGCAGCACTGGCATAGCCACCGTCTCCTGATCCCTCGTGGCCTCTTCCAACTGGAACAGCCCTTTCCCATAGACGATTCTGGCTTGGATTACTCATAGACGCGCCAGGACTCTTCACATTTGCTTCATTTTGGAAAGTTACCATTTAGATTCTGAGGAAGTAAGCCCACCCGTGCACTATGGAATGTGACGAAGGGGGCCAGGCCCACATGTCTGCCATATGACTAACAACGGTAGGCAAGTCAAAGATTGCCTATTAAGCAGAAAGGATGCGAGTCGCGCAATGGCGACGCCAGTCCCGAGCAAGATATTTCGTGTGATCTTCAGTTCGCAGTGCACAAGCGGATGCAACCTCTCTGAGTGCAAGAGGCACACACCACACACACACACAGAAGCCATTCTCTGTCAAGCAATGCTTCATGGATAGATGCGCAGCAACTGCCTTGGAAGGTTGCTGCAAGTGCATCACCACTGTCCAACAGGCCGCCCATGCCATCGCCCCTACTCAGGTTTATGAAGGACACCTTCCCAGGGTTTTCCATAAGGTCGCCTGGCCACAGCAGCTGCCCATGGACACACGACAAACTACAATGGAAGCCAACGGACGGACGCAAAATTTCGGGCCACATGCCGTGGTCGCAATGGGAGACACGAACAGACTGGTACCAGTTCTGACAGCACAATGTGCTGTGTGGAACTTGTCAGGTACATGCATCGGCCGCATTCAGCAGCATTGTTATCACCTTGTTCAGTGCTCTGGCATTTCGCTTCCTCGCAATCCTTGCTTTCAGCACACTTCTTGACGTCGCGAAAGAACTTGCAAATAGGTATGGACCTGGATTTGGATTTGTCAAAGAATCTGGACTCGTCAAAGAAAGGCGGGTAGTTGCAGACTCCGGCTTGCAAGTTATACTGGCAATCGCCTGTACATGCTGACCGTCGAGTAGATCCAGAGCACCGAAGCAAGGTCTGCAGCTCTCCTGCAACTATGCTGTCCACATTGTCCAGAATCTGTTGCACATAAGCAGCCATGTCAACACAGCAGCGCACACCAACGTCTCTGCTCATGGAACACTTGTTTCCAACATATTGCTCCCCAAAGGATCAGAACAGTCAACTTGGCAATGGCAAGCCACATTCCATATGCGGGGCCACAACAAGGGACATGGGACATGAACAACTATGGGATCTGTGAGGTCTAGAATATGGAAACATGAACTAACAGCTGTGAGCCTGTCAACGACGAAGGTGCTGATCGATTGAACAACAAAACTGTGACAGTGCCATCAGGTGTTGGGCCAGAGTAGGCGTGTACCTCGTCCACAATTGCAGGGCTCTGTGCACATTCCCCCTTTCGGCTATCCCTGTGTGACAAACAAGCATCAATGTGGATGACAGGAACAGCAAATACACATGCATGAAGACGTGGGGTGCATACAAAGAACCAAACATGTTCCACCTTGCGCCCAAAAACGGTGTTCAAAACGTCGGCAGGGACATCCCGGTCAGGAAAAATCAAAACAGTGCGCAGTGCCCCTTGTGGGGCATCAAAGATACAAATTGCATGCGAGTTGAGCATGCTCCCACCATGTGCAGGCCTCTTCATTGTTGCAGTCATCGAATTCTGGAGTATCCTCCTGGCACCGTGATCCTTTTTGGAACAAGAAATACTCCCGATCCAGGCACTCCCCAAGGTGGTCCAATGTCCTGGGCTTGCATACACCACCCGTCCTGAACAACAAAATGCAGAGCAGCTCAGTTGGCCATCGCAAGGCTCTCCCTTTCCCCAGCAAGATTGGCCAGACATGACAAACAATATGGTGCGATGATATGGAGTCTCCCACTGCAGCATGATGAGCACACAGCACAAGTAACACAAACAGCAAGAACAAACACACAGCAGTGGTCCACACGGAGGAAGCTACAAAGATATGCTCTGCCTTCGCCCTGAAGGGAAGTGCAATCCAAAAGGTAGGCTGAGATGGATGTAAATATTCATTAATCTCAGTGGTCACCACTGCCATGCACCATGGTAGACACAGTGTGTACATAGCATCCAGAGTTAAAGCCAACTGCAATATGCGGCTGCAGCCACAAGCAGATCCTCACGATTCCATTCCAAACAAGCCCTTCAATTAACAAGTTCATCCCGATTTGACGTGACACAGCTAAATTTTCATCACTACCAGCACCAACACAAGGAAGCATCATCATCGTCTGGAATCAAACACAGCTCAACAATGCTCACCACCGGCATGCTTTTCCTAGTTCGTCACACTCTTCCTTGTCTTGCTGTAGCACACAAAGCTGACAGAACACACCACAGCACACGAGAACGCTGAGTGGAGGACCACACAGAGAACTAGGCCAATGCACACAAAAGACATGTTCACAACGCTTTTGTATTCCAGAGGCCCTTCTCCATTCAGAGATTTTCTGCATTCCAACATCAGCTTATCCCTGACGCCAACAGCACTTGTCAAGTTCATGCTCTGTGCTTAGCTCAACCACAAAGCTTATATTGCCATGAGCTCACCGTAGGAACTACTTTTTTCAGAAGACTTTGGTCTGGGATCCTTGGAATGATTGCTGGACTGCATATGCCTTCTTCCGAAATCCATTGGCAGAGGTTGTCAGCCTGAAGCAGTTGTCGCATTCCAAAATGTCTGTCTACAATGGACACCTGGCAAACAGGACAACAAGCAGGATGAAGAACTGCTGCAAAACTGGGGTATGCAACATGCCAGTCGGGCATCTAAATCCCTTGCGTGAGTGTGGGTTGATACGTAACACAAACATCTCCACATCTGCAAAGATATGGACCGTATATGCTGACCCACTGTGCTACGTTGTACATAGAAACAAAAATCACAGAAGCACAAAGGGCAACGATGAATGCCACTGAGCCAAGCAGGAGACAGGGCCAATAGCAACCTAACATGAGCATTACCATTTTACAGTTGCAGTGCCGTGCCTCAAATCAAGGGACCAAGGCCAGTGTGATGATTGGAGCATTTTGCAAAAGGGCAGCTGGCCAGTGCCTTGACAAAAAGTGGGAATTGCAAGCTTTCAGTGACAAGACAATGCCTCAGTGGGCCAGCATGCTCAACTGATTGCCAATTTCCAAATGTGTGCTCTCCAAAACAGCAGCGGTCAGGAGCAGACAAGAACTGAAAACCCCTCATTCAAGGCACTTAACATTGGAGCTTGGCAGCACACACCAACAAAGCAGTGACTAAAGGCTGGGCCAGGCCTATATCGGTTGTGGGACTGGAGCAGGCTTTCAGAACAGACTAGCAATTCTTCTGAAGAATGGCTGGCTGTGTGCAAGGTAACAATTGTTGTGATGCTGAGAACAAGCAAGGGGTCTTGGCATCGCATGCACTGATACAAGCCATTGCGTGTTGCTCAAGTGCTGTGTCATCATGCCTTTTTCTTGCTCCTTCCTTTCTCCCCTTTTGTCATCAGCTCAGTTCCGTGTTCTTTGTTGGCAGTGACTTTTTCAATTCTTTCAGCCATAGGATGCTTCATGAAGGCCTTGATGGAGCTGGGTGGGGGTGGATTCATGGCCCAATCTTGTGTCACTGAAACTACCATGCGATGCTCTATCTGATCCGTGAGGACCACAGCATCATGCAGCATTTTGAAACTGCAGATTGGATATGTGCGTTCATACATTCACTTCCAGGTTCTCAGTCTGCTGTTCTCGTGCACAGATCCTCTCTGATGGGGCCCACATAGTCACAGATGACTTTTTATCATGCTCATATGCCAGAAATTATCCTTGTGATACCACTCACTGGCACAAGCAATGTGCTACATTCCCTCAGCAATGCTGTATGCAACTCACCCCTTTGACATTGATGACAGCCTCCAGCAGAAAGAGGGCTGCCAAGGCAACCATCCATTGCGACACCATGGTTTCTGCGCAAGCACAAAAGAAACTATTCGTCAAACTGGGTGGCTCAACACTGGTGCAAATGGACACGCCTGTGTGCTTGGTGCACTCCAGCCAGCTCGATTGGCAGTGACAACGACAGGCGTTATTTCCATGAACTCTCCTGGAGCCATATTGAAAGGGTCATCTTCCCGTTGGAAACTGATGACAGGGTGTGCGACTTGAAGGTGCAATCAGGACCATGCTGCAGACACATTTTGCAACTGACCCAGCAGTTCTAGGCGAATCCGACTACAATCAGCGTTGCTGTTGTGCTGGCCATATCACACTATGCCGATCTAGCTAAGTCAGGAAGGAAGGCGTGCCCAAAGCATTAGCCCACCAACTGCACAAACACCACAAGATGCCGCGTTGCAGTAAAGTCAACCCTCGGTGGTGGTCACCACTACCGCCAACAGGACTCCATGCATCAATCAAACGACACAGACGCACTTCCCTTGGCACACAGACACAACGGCCATGAACACCAGCGTGATAGTTTGTGGCAACGTCGCGCACTGCCCGTTTCCCGCGTTTCCTTCACAGGGAGCACGAGTACAGACGGGGGGGAAGGACAACACTGACACACAGACACAAAATACAACGGACGGACGGACAAGGAGTCCGCCGCCCCACCCGCCAGGGCCTCCTAAACCCACAGCGAACCCTCAGCTGCCGCTGCAACTCTCCCCTCCCCCTGCGGCAGGTAACCGCTTCCGCACACACTTTTCCGGCGCCCGTCCGATACCCGGTTCAGTTTCCAGGGTTATCACACCTCCCTGTACCCAGTTTGGGGCGGCGCACGCCGATCTTCTGCAGGACAATTCAGCCTCAAACCGACGGACGCTGGCGGGAAGCGCCGGTCGCTTTCCTGCCCAGGCGCACCTGTCCACGAGGTCCGCCGAGAGAAGTTCGCTTCTGCGGTGTGCGCGCCTTCCCTCCTGCGAGGTTGCCGGCCCTTGGGGCTCCTCGAGGGGGACAGCTGGGGGTGGGTCCAAATTGCAAGACTGCTGCTGCCTGGTTGAGACTGTTTTTGGTGGCCTGGAGCGGAGACCAGCGTTGTGCAGTGCAGAGGCAAGCCAGCGCCGGGGTTGCGTAATTCCTTGGGATGCATTCGTGGATGTTGACAAGTCGCACTGGTGGGAAGTGCATCTATTACCAAACACGGTAACCCGCTGTTTCGTACAGCCGACTGTGATGGCATGCCAGGGTTGGGCGGCAAGAGCGAAGGCAAGCGACTCCAACGCTTCGTGCAGCACCGGCCTCGAACCTTCGCTCTGTCACGCACCGCGGGGTGCACACAGGCCCCCGGGCATTGCTTGGCCATGGGCTCTTCAGATTCCACATTGTGACGATTCAAGTTGCCGTCTCCCCATTTTTCTCTTTGTTGATATTGGGGTTTGTTCGAGTTCCCACAAAATGACCAACATTAGTTGGCCACTTTTGTGTTTCGGTCACCGAATGAGGGCGCTGGCCGTTTGCCCCAAGGCGGCACAGAATGGGGTTTATGCTGACGCCGTTTTCTGGTGCCTTACTAAGGACGGCGCCAAGGGCTATCACGGCCATTGCCGGTGCCCGGAGGTGGCGGCACAGCACTCGTTTGAGCCTTATGTCGGGCTGGTCTTTTGATGCCTGTTTGATGGGGCGGTAGCTCGGAACCGTGGGGGCGAGCTGCGGGGGCGAGCCGCGGGGTGCAGCGCGATGAAGTGTGAAGTGCAGGGTGATGCGCCACGGAGGCGCAGGATGCGACGTGATGGGTCACAAAGTGCGATGCGAAATGACGCCGAGTGAGGTGTGATGGGGGAACGACAGACAGAAGTTCTGGTTGAGTGGGCACGTGAGTTTGTGATGAGAGGCCCAGTGGGGCAGAGGCCAAAGATTCCAAGTCCTGGGGATGTAAGGATTTGCGATCTGTCCGACTGTCGCCTAGACTCGCCAGCGGGAACACTGGAGTCGGCAATCCAGAGTAGTTACTGCTGACCTCACGTTACGGCATGAGTCGGTCTCTCGGGTCATTGCTGATGTGCGTTTGCCCTCTCGGAGCCTACAGTGGGCATGATGCACAATGTCGGACTGCATGGGCCTTGAGTGATGGAATTGGCGTGCTTCGATGGTCATGGCGGGTGCCAATCATGATGGGGCGCCAAGGCCGCTGAAGGTGAACGGGAAATGTGTATTACGAAGTGATCACGGGTTAGTTGGAGAGTGGCGAGCGCGGGTTATTCTGCCGCTATGGGCGTGTTGCCACTAGCGCTTTGGGAAGGAGAATGGTAGTAGGAGGACAAAGGTTTGATGAATTACTGAAAGCGTGGGGTAGATCACCGGTCAGGGTGACATCGGCGTCGTCTGATGTGTTTTTGACAGGCGCCTTGACTCATCTTTAGGGGGGGATGCGAGCGCGTACCAAAGGGGGTTTGAAGGCATGTCAGTCCCATAAAGTACTGCTGCCTGTACGAAGGGATTTTCCACCCTCATCTTGGAACGCAGTGGTCATCAACGACCGAGCCCAAGGTTTTGGCTTTCATTTGCGTTAACTCCAATGATCATGCCGTCGTTTAGTGGATGATGCTGGGCATGGTGCAACTGTTTTCCACCGTGTTTTTAACAGTGGCGAGGTGTATCGTGCATTGTCAGCTCTAACTTTGGCACTCTGGGTGTCCTTGCAAAAGATGTGTCAGCCGTTACAGTGGCGGCTCGGCTACTTGGCAAAGTGACTGAACCACCGAAACCCCTTCACCACTGATGGATTAGCGCGGAAAGCATCGGGAAGGTATGAATATTCTCGTAGCAGAAGCTCGAATGCTGGAAAGGCTCGCCATTCACGTCCTTGGAAATGTGAGCTCCTCCAAAGCAAGGCAGTCCACAGCACTGAAAGGCACGGTCGAGCAGGTGCACCCTCAAAGAGCGCTGCACGTTCTGCAATAACAGCTTGCACTGCCGTGCGACCAGCCCTCGAGTGGAATGCTACTTGCAATAGCGGCCCTGTTTCTTGGACGCTACTGCCTTTATGGAAGACGCACTGCGATGGGCTGGACAGTAGCATGTCCACACAGGACTAAATGCGCAACTGCCTGCATGGTCGGTCAATAGCCTGTGAGTATGGGAATGGATGAGTTTGAACGCCTTGGCACAGCGTCAACGATTTCGCCATGGGCATTGGGAGTGACCTCGCTGCGCGGCTCAGAGAAATGGCCCATTGGGATCTGCAGGAGCTTTGCCAACTGTCAGTTCTTTGCATGGTGGCAAGAACAGACGGCGCCGACAGTGCTCTCAGTGCCCGCAGACGAGATGTGTGTGGTAGTGCCTCCATTGACATTGAGGGATGGGCGGCTACGTTCTCACTTAGTTGACAATCATAGACTCAAATTCAACGGCTTCCGGCCACCTTCAAAACGTTTGCTGCCACTCACAAGGCTGTGGTGGTTATGTCATCAGATCTATGGCATGACACGCACACAAATACGATCTGCTGGTGCAGAAAGCAGTAGATTGAGACAATCGTCTGCTGGAACTGCCTTTCTACAGGAATGGGAATCCCCTTTGCTAAGGACAACAGTGGCCGTCACGCTCGAATGCAACCTTCTACAAAATTGTATGTCTAGCCCCACCACTGCGCTGTCTATCAGGTCGCAGCAGCGTTCACGTCATTTGCACATGACACTGAGGAAGGGGCAAAAGCCGACAAATCGGCACACTGCAAATGCCAACATGGAGGGTCAAGACAGTGTCAATGCACACGTGCCCACGCACAAGGGCAAGCAAGGGCATACAGCACATGCGTAAGTCTCAAACCGATTATTTCAAGGGCAAAGGAAAGCCCAATAAACTAGACGCGGCAGCCCTCACGTGCTGCCACGTGTCCTAGGGGGGTTGCTGTGTGATGATGTCCAGGTACCAACGTTGGCATCACTCCGTCAATGTCCTCACGTTCACAAACCTCACTTGATCGCCTTCCCCCACCATATTCACATGAATTCGCCAACACTGCCCTTCTGGCAGCCCCGCGATCTGGTATTCCGTCCCTTTTGCTTCACTCCTGAGGCTCATCACATTGTGGCCGTCTCGGCAGTCCAGAGTCACCATGAGCGCCAAGCCTTCACAAAGCAGGGCCTTTGGATAATCTCCCAAGCCCTGCTGCCTCTTGCCGGCCACCCACACCTGCGAATGAGAAGCCGCATTGCTCACCTGATGACATCAAACACCCAGCTCCCAACACACAAAGCAGGGGGGCGATGCACAGATGGCACAGCACATCGCGCAGCGCAGTGAGAGAACAAACAATTGCATGTGCTGGATTCAGCTCCATGCACGTGACAGAGAACAAGCAGCTGCGATGACAGCTGGGAGCTTAGATTGCATTTGCCGCTCTTGCCAAGCAGGTTACCAGTGTATGCCCACCCAACGACTGCTCACAATTGACAGCCCATTCCCATGGCATGCACACAGTGACAGTAAAGCACCATACTTGCCCAGCCCCCGCCCATCCAAATGCTCCAGGGTTGCCTCGAAAGCTGTTGTCCGAATTCAATGGGTGACCCTCAGCCAGGACACCGATGAACATCCGTGCGAACTCTGCATCGAGCTTCTCAATGAGCAACGTGAATTCTACCACTTTGTTCTTGTAACCATGCTCCCCTGCAGACAGAGGTGCAGTACCCAGTAAGGAACAACTGAATACGTCACACAAAGCACTTATAGCCACCCTGCACATGAATCACCAGCCCAGGAAAAGCTGAAATGGATCTGGTACGAGCAAACACTTTAAACAATCTGGTACAGTCTTGGGCAATGGTAGCGTCAGGGCTACCCTAGCACCCCAGGCAGCTGAGTGCGCTCTTTACAAGCTGAATACAGTCATTACTGCAAGCACCCAAGCCTGAGCAAGAGCATGCAGAACTCTGGACGCAATCATCAACGTCCCTGTACAGGTGAATATATCCACCCAAGGGCTCTCCTGGCTCTGTTGACGCTCCATGTCAAGATCAGGGTCCTTGAGATCAAGTCATGCACACTGCACTTGCACTCACCAAGCACATATCCCTCCCCTGCAGAGTCGTTTCGAGCCATGAGAGCATCAGGGCTAAGCCGAACTGATGTGCTCTTCAAAGTTCTGCTGAACTTGAAACCTCCAAAGAATGCAACGTTGAGGCCAAGGTGGTGAACGAGAATCTCATAGCTGGCAGCCATGTCAGCATCGACAGTGGGTGTTGGCAGTGGATGATCGCCTGAACATAAAGCAATTAAAGATGGGAATGAAGAAAAGGCTGCAGGGCCAAGTGCTTGACAGCAGAGCACAAAATTTAGTTGGGGACAAAGCAGCATTGTGATGGATGGTGTATTGGCAATACTTGCTCAGTGAAAAAAAACATTAGCGATCTGTGCAATTATGGTATGCAGATGATGGGGAAAGTCTCATGCGTGCTGTCACACAATACACACAACTCCTTGTGGTATGCTGCCTGTTGGCACATGGTATTGACAAGATGTGCCATGGTAATTGAATTTCATGGTATCGTGCACACTGCACGTGTGCAGGGTTGAAGCGAGGGCATATTGGACCTGCTGTTCTGGTTCAGCCAGCAATCTGGTGAGGGGCACACAAAATGGGGCCCAATTTTTTATGCGTGAGTGTGTATACGTGTGTATTGCCATATGACCAAAGCAGCTGCTGGCTATGACCACTGGCAATAGCATATCTGCAGGCAGCAACATCACTCCAAATCACAACGGGGCACAGATGTCACATCCACCTCAAAAATATCAAAACAAAATCCCAATAACAGGACTGTTGTAAAGACACCCAGCAACCTGTGGCAACTGAAGAATTGGTACTGTGTCGACCTCATGGTCTTTGCAAACATGAACAGCATGCACTCATTCTTGCGCCTGCAGGCATGCACATCCTGGCAACGCTGCCTGGTGGTGTGCATCAAGAATGCCAACAAGCTGAGCGCTGGATTCCAAAGTGATGGGCACACGCACCTGTGAGCTCCCTTGTGGTCAGGTGATCAAGGATTTTTCGAAAGCATGATGGCATGTAGTTGAGGAAGTAGCGGCCTTGGCTGTCCTTTCTCATCTTGTCTTCCCATCTCCCGTTGAACATGTATGCCAGTTTGCTGTCTGGTATCTGAGAATGGCACAGCAGGCATAATAATTGCCCTGAGTATAGACCATCTCCTTGCACTCGGCCCTGCATCAGCCCATGCTGGCCAGAGCCACCACCAGTTGTGGCAGCAGAGAAGTTTGTGACTCAAAACCAAGCCCACACAACTGGAGTTTTCTTTTTCGCCGGTCAGTTTCCAGTAAGACTCGTTTCTCTGCCTGTATACATGGATTCGTGCAGCACGTGTGGCACACCCGTTTGATCTTGCAGCCACATGGACTGCATTCCCGCCCTGCTGCAGGAGCTCTCCATTTTGCAGAATTAACGCTGCCAGCAGTATCATTTTGTTCCCATCGTCAGGTCTTACAACACAAGACTGTTGCAATGCCATGTTGCTTTCTGCCCGGCAGGGCTCTTCTCTTTTACACTTTTTCTCATGTATGCAAAACATTGTTCCACACCCGCCTTCAGTGTTGCTGCACAATTTTAAGCAGACAGCTGAGTGGCTACAGCTATCACCATTTTCTCGCACTGTAGCTCGCAAAACCAGCCTAGAGGTACGCACAGTATGAGAGAACATTCCCATCGCCGTCAAAGCGAAGGTTGCCACTGTTCTGTACAGCTGACTTCTACGCCCGTGGAGAAAGACGGCCTCGCATCTTTCGCAGTGTCCACAGGCATTGCCTCTGCCACAGATGTCGCCTCTCCAGGCACCAACCGCTGCAGAATCCAGCGCCACATGGACGCCAACACCGTCGCAACAAGGTTGCGATTCGTGCACAGCCCCATTCCCTCCTTTGGCACCCATCCGAGCGCCACACCTGCGTCAGCAAAGAGCCTCGCATACACTTGCTCAGCAGGGGGCGCCATTCGCACGACCCGTTTCTTTCTCTCTCGGTAACCAATCTTACCCACCTGCGTCAGCGTGCCCCTCAGCGTGCACATGACCTCCCCCTGCACGTTCAGCTCCACCACGTCGTCGTCCTGCACCTGCACCTTCTGCATCTGCGCCTTTTCCCGCTCCAGCCCCTCGCGCTCCTGCTGCAGCCTCTGCTGCTCCCTGTCCACCTCCTCGCTGCGGTCCCTGAGCTCCTCCCTCTGCTGGTGCAGGTCCTTGTCGCGCTCCTTGAACGACTCCAACTGGCGGTCCACTTGCGACAGAAAGGTGGTGCGCAGCGCCTCGTAGTCACTCATCAGCCCACCTTGGCCTGGCCACCAGCAAGAGGGGGTCATTTTCGCCGCCGATTGAGACCCCGCTGCGAGAGCGGGCACAGATCCGCGGAGCAGCAGGCCCAAGGGAGACAAGGGGGATCGACAGCCGAAGCGCCGTCGAGGAGGCGGGGGTCCCGCTGAATCTCAAAGCGCGGGCGCGGCGAGCGGAGTGTTTCGCGATGGCAATCGGGCCGGCGTCTCTCGGGCTGAGCCCGCTCGAGGTGTTCAGACTGCGGCGAGCCGCGGCGCGGACGCCGACAACTCCGGGGGATCGGTGCATGGCTGTCACCTCAAAACAATCGGCTGCTGGGCAAGGCGTCCCGCGGGCAGGGCGCGCGCCGCTCGGTGACTTGTTCGACTCCGGGCTCCCAGCGAAGGGACTGAACGACTGGCAGCGTTGCACGGCGAGCGGACAGCTTGTAGTGCGGGCTGACTAACAGGGCCGGGGAACAAAGCCCGCGATGGAAGCAGGTCGAACAAACCTTCTGGGATGGCCGGAGGTCGGCTCGCCCCCCCCGCCGCTGCTGTCAAAGGACGCCCTGGGTTGGCGGAGCGGGTGGAGCCCGTGTGCCCTTGGGATGTCGCCACTCTGCATCCGAACATGGGCGGTGCCCATAGCCCGACGGCGGGCAACGGAGGCCCAGTGAGATGTGCTGCACTGGCCCGTGCTTTTACTACTGACGCTGACGCGTTCATGCTTACACCACAGCCCGTTCATGCGTCTTCCCTGCTGAAGTGAATGCCGGGCATTTGGGCTGAAAGCGACGGGGTGGAGGGCCATCCCTTCAAGCGCTTGCCGTGAGAATCCATCCATTCAGTCAATCATGGGATGGCCAATGGAAGAATTTCAGTTGGCATCCATTCCCAGCAGGAAGCCGCCAGCTCCCCGTGAATACACAGAAGCACACGTGAAGAGAGTCGCAAGATTGTTCCAGCAGAAGAGCGGAGAAGATATGAAGAAGCCGCTGAGAGAAATCGATGCTGGAAAACGGAGAAATGACCCAGTCAGAGTCCACTTGTTTCTGCTGGCAAAGTAAGCTTCTAAACTGTGACAAGAGAGAGGAAATGCCAGCGGCAAAATGGAATTTCAGAGGGGAACCGACAGACCTCAGAAGAGCCAAGTCAGCATCAATTCAATCACTACACATATCAGCGCCAAACAATACGTGGGGAGCCAGCAATCAACACCCTTGTTCAATGCATGTCTCTACTGTGGTGAGTTGACGGGAAGCTGTTGGCTTCCCAATCTCCCATCTTATACTGCTGTCCACATCGCAGTCACTAGGGCAGCACCTGGCACCATCGAAGCATAGAAGCTTGCTGTCCTCACTGCATGGAAATCCATTCAAAACACCCATCCCTACTCCCCTCCCCCCCTCCCCACCCCCTCCTGGCTCCAAGCAAAGGGAGCATGAAAGACAACTCAGGTAAACAAAGAGGTGGCTACCAATACGAGGGCAGGGGGCCAATGAAACGGGAAATTCCTGAGTTGCAATTGCTGTTATTGGGTCAATGATCAAATCCTTCATCAAACATTGAACGGTTGAGCCTGCCCTTTCCTACGTCGATGGGTGCAGTCAGTACTACAGCTAAGTCAGTACTGCACCAAAACAAAACTGAAGGTGGCTTGGCATGAACATCTGGAATATTACAACACAGGGAGTTTTCTGAACAACACTCATCTTCTGGACAGTGCCAGCCTGGTTGTACAGGCAGTGATGGTGGCACAGTGCTATTTGTGGCTGCAGTGCAGCATCTGGCACTGAGATTCCACAGTGGATACCCACAGCGTTGCTTCTCAAAGTGTGGACGTACATGTGTGCAGTGTAAACTGAGGTTACATTCCATGCACTTGTGCTGCAACACATCAGCT
The DNA here is from genome assembly GCA_905146915.1 of Ostreobium quekettii. Taxonomy (NCBI): domain Eukaryota; kingdom Viridiplantae; phylum Chlorophyta; class Ulvophyceae; order Bryopsidales; family Ostreobiaceae; genus Ostreobium; species Ostreobium quekettii. The sequence goes on from CAJHUC010002140.1 coordinate 29,289, forward strand.
CCACTGCAGGAAATTTGAGCACATGTGCCACCTGGAATGACCAGGTGTGAAATTCCTGCCCTTGGCTCCACCCAGATATTCACTCCAGTTGTGGCCATTCACTCTCCTACCCTCACACTCTCCATCAACAGATTATTTACTCTCCGCCACTCTACCTCTCCAGGAAACAGATCAATGTGAGCAGGAAGAATAAAATTTGTGTACACAAACTTTCGCTCACCCAGCGCTGCCTTCCACCAACGTTTCCAGTTTTCCCATTCAATTCGGCTGAGCTCTGGGCAAGTCAGGGACATCATTCTTTGTATTGCACGTCCCATTCCATTCGTTTGAAGCAGGGGGTAAGTCAGCTCCATCACTTACTGTACTCCATGCACTTCCAAAATGGCACTTCAAAACATGAGTGCTCAAATTCGTGCCTCCTGCATGAGTGCCACCATTGCTGATGAACATAACAAAGCATGAACCCACTCTGCAGGTAATCCAGTGTTGCTGGCCAAACATGCACCCGCATTGGACAGCTTCATTCACCACCCACACAGACCATCCATAGAAATCCCAGCGAACCATACATAGAAATCCCAAAGCAGTGAAGGGGTTCTCAAACAGTTTCACCCTGGCAACTGGAGCCAGCACCTGCGGTGCACCCAAAGCAATGGTTGTCACATGCGATGCGCCAGTTAATGAGCTCATTAAGTGATTCAATGTTGAAGACAGACACAAACTCCTGTGAGTTGTTCCCATTTCCATTGCTTCCAGGCCTCATCACACCAATCTCCAGCTGCTGGTTGAAATCACAGTCGTAGATCCTGCCATCCCATCCAACACTGACTGTGTCACGACACATCAAGCCCTCTGCTGCTGCTGGATTGAAGTTATCCAGGAGCAGTTGCATGTACTCTTCCAGCTTGCCACGTCGAATGAGGTAGTCTGCAAAACGCTTGATGGGCATGTTATTGAGGCAAAACAATCTGCAACAAGTCCGTTCTCAATTTCAGGCCACAGATGGAAAATACACAATTGTACAAGCCTAGTCTTCTGAGGAGGCATAACTATGCAGGATTGCCAACTCTGCAATTCAAGCACAGTTCATTGCCACGATGCACTCCTAGTCTGCAAGATGCCTGATTGCCGCATGAATGGCAGTTGCTAAAGCCATTGGCATTGTAGGGGTGTCTCAGCAGCGCAAACTCCTCATCACCTTGTACCCCTTGCAACCATCATAGTATGCATCCTGACAGGTCACATGCAGAGAATGAACAAGAAGCATATCTACACTGGATCTGGATCTTCCTGCCATCACCTGCATTGGCCACACTTAGTCATCCTTAAGCAAATACGAAGCAAGCAATCTAGAATTCCCACTCACTTGTTGAATTCAATGTCATATCCCTCTCTCAGCTCCTGTTTATATGCCGCCTCCAATGTGGCTTGTGACGGGGCCAGGAATGGCCCACCAGGGTTGTACACAAGGTCCAGGTTGAGCCCAGTGCCTTCCTTCCCATAGCCCAGACGGTTCAGAATCTAAATTGGCAAGCACATCAAACACAGCAATATCACAAGAAGAGCTGGATGGACAAAGATAGTTACATTCACAGCTTGCACTTTTGTTGTTTCAATCAGATCAATGTCATGTTGGCCCTCCCAAGCCCCAAGCTTATGTAAGCTTGTGGTCTGACCAACAACAGTACCCAAAATGACACACAATGGGCACTGCACAAAAGTGAAACAGGCAAAACTGTTCACCACAACAAGCCTTGTCAATCCACACAATAACTGAGCAGCTGAATATTCAGCTTACGCAAAGTACAAGACGAAGTCTAACATAACAACTTTAGGATTTCATAGCAAAATAGTGCCCGTTGCATATTTCAGTCCATATCAGGCACGTCACACATGCACTGTATGAATTTGCTCCCCAATGTCTCATAGCTTCCGCACCCGAGTGGCACGGCTACCATGCCTCATGGGTGGCCTGTCCGCTGGCAGCACTGCAAGAACAGATCATATCCTGGGCTCAACCACCAAAGGGTCGTTCACCATGTGCTATTTCAGTTGCCCAGAATGACATCTGCATCATCATTTAAAGTATGAGAGAGATTCACAGAACTTCTTGATGAGGAGGGAGGTGCGATTGTACAACATGTTCCTTTTCTGCTGCAAAGACGAACTTCACCTGTAGACCCCAAATGCTTCTCTCAAACACCCCGGCACCCCTCTGCTTGTCGACATTCTTTTGGCTGTAGCACGGCAGCGATGCCACCACATGTACTTTGTGGTCTGCCAGAAACTGTGGCAAATCCTCCTGGCCTGGTTCCATAAGGACTGTCAGGTTGCAGCGGTCGATGACATCTACCCCCAGAGCAGACGCCTGTTCAACAAGATATCTGTGGAAATAGCAGCACAAGGTCAGAGTGGGTGTGGGTCCAGGCATTGTGCACTGCATGCTTACAATTGCGAGCTGTAATCTGGAGTGCAGATATGAAATGTGCATGTGACCAAGGGCATATAACATCAAAGAATACAATATGCAGTAGGATCCACTGCCAACAGATTCCCTGACTTGGCATTTTGTGCTGGTGGATCACAACTTGACTAGCTGCAGCAGCTGCTGCCCTCCATCACCATGCTTGTGCCACTTGCACCCATCAGTCCGTACACTACCCAGTATGACATATGGCTGGTCTACGAACTTTGCACCGAACTTTGCACACTGATCAATTCATTCCCCAGTTCTCCCAACACGTATGCAACCATACCACAACACCTTGCAGACATTCTGAACAAACACATGTAGCTGTCATCTCCATGCTCATAACACAGCTTGTCAAAATCACACAAACTGTAGGCAGCAACAACTTAGGAACACTAATGCTCGCCTTCCAAACCCTGCCAAGCCTTCCAGGTGCCTGGTCTTGCATAATCGGATTGGGCAACACGTTACCTTGCGGACCAACACACCTGAATTGTGAATTCAGTTCAGGAGCGCCTCCCGTGATGTCCAGCGTGTCCACTGTGCTGCATGACTTCAAGAGATCGATGCATCGCTCTGCTGTCTCTTTGCTCATCATCTCAGTTCTTTTTGGAGAGCTTTCGACATGACAATGTGTGCAGGCTTGGTTGCAGTACAGGCCAATGTTCAGCTGGAATATCTTAGCAGCTGACCGATTCAGACCAGTCGCCCCGCTGTCCTAAACATGCAGCAAAGACTCGCTGGGTTCCCTGCAGGGAAGAGCTGTGTTTGCAGGCAGAGGTGTATCATTTTGACTTTGAACCACCAAGACTATGCAGTTTGGATTCTGTCTCTGGACGCACATCTCATACCTTGCCCACCTGTACAAGTTAAAATCAAATTCCAACATTATTCTCCAACCACAATGGATACAACTGGCAGGCAACAGGACGTGCAAGGGCTGGAAGCACTCGATGCTGCAGTATAATAAAATTCGTCTTTGGTGCATGGTGGTGAGTCGAGCAGGGCTGGTGATGCCCTGGGATCAAAACTTGTGGGCACAGCAAGACAAATCCGCCGATGATGGTTCAGCAGCAGCCAAAGACAGCGTGGTTATATGGCCATTGGGCAAACAAGAAACCGATTCAGCACCACAGGAGCAGACAGCCCACAACATAGTTGCACTGTGCACATGTGTCACCTTGACCATTTTGTAGAAGGATGGTACTCCCAGGTTGTCCAGTGACCTCTGGCGCCTTACTTTCTCTTCCCTGGTCAAAGCAGCCTGTCCCTCGCGGCGAAGGCGCTCAGCTGTCCTCTGAAACTCCACGTCTTGGGCCATTTCCTCCAGAGTCTCAGGGATGAGGGACCCCACATCGGCAGGTCCAGTTATCTCCCGGGGCCTGACAGCACAGCCCGAACCAAACGGTGTCAACAGCAAAGGGTCACACAATCTCTGCAACTTACCTGGCGCTCAGTGGCAGCCGTCAGGACAAGCTGAAAGCAAAGTGCGACACGCCAACAATGGGTGGCAAATAGCGCGAGCTACGGTGCAGAGAAGTGCAGCGAGTCGCCCTTGTCTCAGGGCGCAGGTCCGTTTGTTTTATTTCGCCCCTGGCGTCGAAAAGCGCAAACGGTGCAACGCATTCCTGACTGTTGCGGTATTCCTGTGTGGGATTCAGGTTTGCAAACACATTGAGTCGTCTTCTCAGCCAGATCAGGCAACGGTAAGGACAGCGGTTTCCGCGCATCTTCTCCCTGATGTGATGCGCAAACCGTGACCCAGCCATGCTTACCCCGCCACGCTGCATCGAGGACCGCGCCTGAGTTCCTTCGGAGCAAGCAGCCTGCAAGGTGGCCGGAGCCCCACGGGCGCCGCTGGACGCCCAGTCTGCATGGCCGCTCTGACGGACGATGCTGTGAATAGGGGTCCCCTCCAACAGGGTTCCCTTCCCCGCTTGGGGCAAGCGCCTGCGGCTGAACCAAGTTCCCGGCGTCAAAGGGGCCCCTGCTGGGCTACGACTGTCTTGGACCGGAGCGGGTCGTCCAGGCGCACCGGCCCTTTTCCCACGTGCGTGGAGCCTTCTCATTGCCATTTCATAACGGGCCCAGTGTAAGGCCCCGCTAATGTACTAACGCCGTCGGTGAGTTGACGTTAGCTGTCATGACGCGAATGACTTGCAAGGCGCACCGCGGCCCCCCTGCCGTTCGTGACCGGTGAGCGCCCCACAAGGCGAGGTGCCTCAGTCGGCAACCCTGCTCTGGGCGCCCAGGGCCGCTCGCTCACGACTTCACCAGCAAACGTTGCCGGCGACTTTGGAGGAATCCAAAGACTGTTCTTGTCGAGCCCAGCCGTGGGATTCATTGGGAAGTGAACACCTGGTCCCTGCGGGTATTGCACTGCGCGGAGAGCCTGTGGTTGCAAGGTGACGGCGGTTTTGTTGGACTGCCTTCAACTTGGCAGCATGGCCGATGCGGAGGGGCGCAGCGATGGGTATGAGTCGGATGAGGGGCGCAGGATCATTGGGGATGCTCTGGGGCGGTCCGATCTCGAGGCTGGGGTGGAGGAGAGCGAGGAGGAAGAGATGGTGTCCGCGCGGGAGACGCTGAAGGCCTGCGAGGACAAGGCGAGAGGTGAGGCGCGGACGAGCGAGCTGTCTGAATCCAAGGCAACTCCCGCGGCTGAGCGGCGTTGAATGTGAATTGGGGATGAGTTCCTCAGTGCCTGCCCCTTCAAGAGAAGCTGCACGTTGGGACTTGTTTCCCTTCGCTGCGTGGGAGCCTGGAAGTGCGCAGCGGCTAAAAATGAAGTCTTCCGCGGGCACGGCTTGAATCTTTGCGCGAGGGATAAAGCAGCGTCGCACGCCAGCGGCAGTGTTGGCCGCAGTCGCGTCGTAGAATCTCTTGCACCAGACCGGCTGGCCAGGCCGGGTCCCACCTGGCCTCGATCGCCTTGCTGGAGAACCAAGAGCAGCTGCCGCTCTGCGGATAGGAATTGATGCTGCCGCTCTGGTGGTGGGACGGATGCCCGGCCGTCGACGGTACCAAAGGTACCCCTGCACAACGGCAACCTTGCTCACGCTGTCCTCTCAACTTCGTTCGCGGATGCCCAGCTCAGACATGGAACCCGGCTTCTGGCGCACAGGCGCCCGAGCACTGGCACTTTGCCACATGCTGGGCGGTGTTTATGATTGCTGGGCCTGCTGTTTCCCGGTTTCCGTTTTTGCTGTGGGCGTTTGCCCGTTTTCAGCGGTTGCAGAACGTGAACTGAAAATCAGCCCTGCTTCCAGACAAGACATGTGCACCGTCTACCAGCGGTGGGGAATCGGAGGCGGACTGCCGAATCTGCCTGCTCACGGACAAAATGAGCAACCTTGTGGCGCCCTGCGCCTGCGACGGTAGTCTGAGGTACTGTCACTACAAATGCCTGAAGACTTGGGTGAAAGAGCGACGCGCCTTGAGCTGCGAAATCTGCGGGCAAAGCTACCTGGAGTCGTATCGAGCCAGACTTGCCAAGACCGTGGCCTGGGCAGAAAAGCAGGAACAGATGAGAAGGTGGGGATCTTGGGGAGGTGCACGCCCCATATTTGTAGTGCCTGTCATCCTTTCTGGGCGGTGTTCCTTCCTTGGACCAATGCATCCGAAACAGCAGTCAGTCTCCTGCTTTGATGTGGATGGCTGAGTGGCGCTACAAGGGCAGCAGTGGTTGATACAGTTGGTGCCAATCTGTGGCAATCAGCAGTCAAGCGTTTGTGAGTTTTGACGGGGTAGTTGTGACAGATGGACACCTATGATTGCACACTGGGAGCAGCTGACTTGATGAATATTGTTTTTGGATGCAAGTCTCCTGTATGCTGGGCTATGTTCAGTTCAGATTGAATCCTCCAACCAGTGGGCAGCTATAAACTGCTCCTGTGGTGACATTATGCTTTCCTTCACAACAGGGATGCTGCTCTTGCAGCACAGTTGACTGGTGGCGGGAGTGGGGAGGCAATTCTGCCAGCATCTGATCGGTCATCTGGCCGCCTGTGGTGAGCGTCCAGGCAACCTGATGTGCTATTGTGTGGCAACAATGTTCGGCCAGGGTTGTGCCCGTCCTGTAGTCCTCAAGTAGTTTTGGCTGAACATATGCTTGTTTATGGTTGTGAATTTGTGTGTCCAGGTTGTCCTGCCAGTCCTTGGTGCTGAAAAACGAATACCAGCAGTTGCCAGTTGTGACGGTAGTTATGTTGCTTGCCATGGTGCTGAAATCTCTCAGTGCAGCTTTCCTCCAGATACATTAATACCCTCTGCCAGTCTTGCAAGTGACTGGGGAAGCCTGGGGTATTTGGGTAGCGTGATGCCTCCCCCCATCACATGGATTCCCTAGAGCCCAAACTTACAGCGCCACACCCAGCGCGATCGCGCACATGGTGTCACGGGACCCAAGATACTTGTGGGATATCAGAGGCGGCTTGCTTTTCTGTGGTTGCTGACAGCCATGCCCCTTTGCTAATCCCATTGACTCTGGTAGTGGGACTTCTTGCAATGCCTGGCATGGTGGGTTGGTGACAGAACTCGCATTGTGTTGGAATAATGTTTTGGTTGCTGACATCTCGGTGTCGCATGGGCTGGGATGTAGAGTTGGGAATGATACAAAATTTCAATGTCAGGAGGTCTAGAGTACCTGTGAGAAGCCATGATTTGGTCTTGTGCATGCCGCTTGTTGCATCTGTATAGGTGTTTGCAACAAGTTCACTTTCAATTTGTGTGCTGAACAATCAGGTGTCGCGTTCTGCTGCTGATCATGGTCACGATTGGCTTGCTGTATATTGTGCTGTTCCTCTCAAAGGGGACTCACTTTTCTTTCTGGACGGTGAGTCAGCCTGCGCCCATGGGCAGTTGTCATTAATGATGGGGTTGTTGGCTGAACCAGGTGCCGTGCCGTGTTGCTGGTCGTGCTCATCATTGGCTTGCTGTATCTTGTGCTATTCATTGCGATGGGTTCTGGTGTGGCCAACCGGACGGTGAGTGTTCACTGAAGACAAAAGGCCATGCATTTGCCCAGGAACTTGTCCCCCCTCTGGGTAGCTACATCCATTCATCTGTCCCTCCAGTTCACTGCCTGGATCTGACCCATCTTGTGTGTTGTGTCATCGCAAGTCGCTTGCCCTAGTTTGTCGAACACCCACCAAGAAAGGCGGGTTTGGGGTGGGATGGGGGTATGTAGCTACTTCAGCTGTAGCAGCGCCAATGGCATTGTAAGTATCGAGGACCAGGGAAGAATGTGAGCATGCGCAACTGTGAGCTCAGGGGGCCTATTGTCCTTCGCCACCAATACATTCCTCACCAGCGAATGCATCATCATGCGGCCATGTTTCCATGCTGATGTGTTGTTAAGGAGTCTTTCTTTTCCAGGGTGCATGGTGTTGTTGGAAGAAGTTGCCATGGGCCTGGGTTGGGGCAGTGCTCATGTTGTGTCGCTGCTGTGTTGCAGGTCATGCTGCTTCGGGTGTTGAGTTTTGTGGTCCCTTTCTATTTGATTGGGTAAGTTCTCAATGGCAACATCTACACTCTCATATTGTGCACCCAATCGTGTGCGCACCAGCTATTGGAAGCTCCAATGGTTCTGGGAATGTTTCATTGTGATAGTGACAAGAAGCTCCCTTTGCACTTTAAAGGCAATTACATGTGCAACTGCAAGTGTAGATGTTGTTCTGGAGCATTCACTCAGAAAGTCCAAAAGAACGGAAAACAGTGTAGAGTTTCGACACAGAAAAGAACGACATGGCGTCCCAAGAGATGAGGTCCGATGGAGTGGAATGTTGCCCACCACTGTGAAGCTCACTGCTGGCCCATTGCTGCTCAGTCCTTGACCTGTTCACAGAATATCGAAAGGCTTCCCTACAACAAGGAATGTTTTACAGCAAAGCAGCCACTTTGACTGGGCCTCACTTTTAGCCATTAGCCTGTGCTGAATGCAAGGGGGAGAGTTTTGAATAATGCCAGCAGCAATACTGCGCTGGCCGAAACGCGTGAGCGATGTGTTTCTTCGATGCCATGTGGATCCTGTGTTTCCACTGTGTGCGCACCCGTCGTTGATTGTGGCCATGAGCGATTGTCTCGCTTTGTCTTTTGGTCCAACTGTTGAGGCTACGAAAGTGGTACCTCCAGCCGACCATTCCGTTCGCCACCCCGAAGCAGGAACGTAGTTTGTTGAGTGCATGATGACGTGCCTTTCTGGAATTGTGCCGTGCTCAGTCATATGCAAAGCCCTTCAGTGACCTGCGTTATTGTGTCTGAGCCTAATGTTGCTGATCATTTGATATGTTCTGCCTCTTTAGGCGGGGTATCATGGCCCTTCAAAGATACCGGCAAGAACGGGGGCTGGTCATGGAACGGTGAATAACGAGACGAGGGCAGCACCAGTAGGGTTTGCACCTCTATGAGATTCCACAGGCCAGCGACGGCCCTGCGAGCCAGAGATCATGGTGTGCATCATCGCCACGTCCCTTGTCTTCTGGATATATTGGGGTGGAGATCAAGGGTTGATGTCACTTTCACGCAGACGTGGGTCGTGGGCCGGGTCGGAATCCCAAATTTTGATATTGCCAGTGTGTATAATTTCAAGGACTCGGGGGTATTAGTGCCTACCGCCTTGAAGAGCGCCTGCATGGCGGATACAGGGGTGCTTGTGTCGCAGCCAAGGTCGGCAGTGGTTCTCTTTCACCTCTTCAACACCACTGGATCTTGCTGCTGACGGCCCCAAATGATTTGTACTCTTGCTCAAAATTTATACCGCTTGCCGCACACAGATGCGCCGCTGCCGCTGATGTTATTGCTGTGCTGGGGCTGTGGGGCGCGCACATTTCAGACGGCAAATACCTGTCAGCGCTGGGGGATGGCGCCAAGGCTATGTAAAAGCGATTATTCAGATGCACATGGTTGCTATGCGCTGTGGGGTGGCTGCCTACGGGGACTCGCAGTTTGTCACATGCCGCTGTCCAATGTGTTGCGCTGTTGCAGAGTGGAGCCACCCAGCTGTGCTGGCCCTCTTACCCTCTATATTCTCAGGGAAGGACTGTCTCCCAAAGTGTGAATATTGGCTGCTTCGCCCTCAGCATTTGATCAAGCGTGCAAGATGCGCCAAGCGCTGCAGTTCTCAAGCGCGCTCCTCCCAGGATCGTTGACCTGCTGTGCAGTGCACGTTTTGACCGGCGCATCATGGCCAATGGCGGTGCTCATCAGTGCACACCAACTTGGGAGGCCCTGAATGAAACTCAATGGCTCCACGGATTCATTCACTTTGTGGCGTTGAACGCCCGCTGGCTGCAAGCCATGTCAACTATCGTGGCCCACATGGCCACATGGACCAAGGCACCACTCAAGGTTCTTGCGCATCGTGTTTTTCTGATTCCGTTGGACAGGCGTCAGGTGCGCTGGACTCCGGTCTGCAAAGCACATCTGTCACCTGTCTTGGCCCCAAAACAACAGGGTGTGAAGGGCATGTGCCACGTACTTCATGTTTAACTGAATAATGGGAGGTGCCGCCGTCGCAAATGGTGCTCACCCGTGGCCGTCGTTTCACAAGTTCACACTTGGTAGCTGTGATTCAGCACATGCCAATACTCCATGTGGCACATTGGGTGGTGACGCATTTCAGGGCCTGGTGTCGCCAAGAGCTTCGATGCCCCTGAAATGTGATGCAGATCACCACCTGCTGAGTTGTGACGTCCCAAGGCCGTCATGTCACATGGCATTGAAAACAAGATGGTGGAAGGGGACTTGAGGCCTCCTACAACATGTGCAATGCCTGGCGTCTCGATGTCCCTTGGGATGGATGTTGTAGGCCATGGCTGGGAGGGTGAAGGCTGAGTTGAGTGTAGGTGTCTGCTTCCAGTGGACACGTGCAGCGAGGACTTCGACACAATCGTGTCAAATGCACATGCAAGCCTCTGCCCTTGTCTGCTTTCTGTCTCTGACTGTCGACGGGGGCGAAACAGAGCACAACGTGCCCATCCTGTTTGATCATCTGCTTGATCGTATGCACGATGTTGGGCTCCTGGGCTGGCCCCCGGCAACGGGCATTCCAAAAGCCACAATCGAATCGAGACAACCACAGGACTGCATCCAGTTTTCACGAATACAGCCGTCCGGCTACTTGTACACGCCCCCAATCCAATCCACAATCTGACCCAGACTTCCAGCACGCCTCACCCATCACTGTGCTGTGACACAGGGTGTGGGCTGCACTTTTTCTGCCTGCGATGCGGCTACGAGAATGTCGCCACAAAAAATGTCTGGATACATTGTCCAAGTTGTTGCTGCACCCTATCATCATTATCGAGTTGACCGAACGCTTCCGCGCTCGCACACGGTCGCTCCCAGGCACGGGAAGCAAGGCCGTAACCAGATGCATTACAGAATGAGCGCATCAGTCTAAATACCAGTCACGGCAGTAATGTTCTCTACCCAACTCCATTGTCCCCATGTACATTCGCCATAACGCCATGTTCACACATTCACTTCCCACCATAAAACGCCGTATATCACATATAATATGTTAACCGTTCCCTCGCCCTCACAACCATTATCGTGCATTTTTGCATAGCAAGGCCAAGAGGTAGCCGTCAGCAACCTGTTTTGCCCGAGCAAAGCATTGTCCACGACTAGCTCATTGAAATCTAATGTACAACACAAACAAAGTCCAGGAATCCGCCAATATCTATTGCCAAAAAGCGTTCGTCGATGAGTAATACACGGAAGGGCTGTCCTCGCCAGTTGGCGAGCTGAACCCTATCCGTCCCAGCCAATACATTGGAGCACTGTGGGCCTGCGTATCTGTCACTGTGCCAAACTCTCCCGACGCCCCTCCCCGCTGGCCCAACGCTGACGACCCATGAGCGGCGGCTACCGCCTGACCGAGGACGAGCGCCTGGACCTGCAGCGGTCGCGCAGCCACGATGCCCGCCTGGCGCGCCTGCTGGAGGTGCGGCGACAGTCCAAGGGCATCGCGGCGGCCACGCTGGCCGGCTACAAGCGGGCGCTGTCCGCCACCAGGCGGGACGTCGAGCAGGGGCTGAGGCTCGAGTGGGAGAGGGACAAGGAGAATGCCGCCGCGGGCCTGCGGACCCAGCTGGCGGAGTGCATGGGAAGGATGGGGGAGGGGCACAGGGATGCTGGGAGGGCTGCGATGGCCGATGCGGCCAACAGAGCGGCGGAGGGGGGCAGGGCTCGGGCGTGGGCCGCTAGGGCGCGGCGGAGGGGCCTGGAGGCGGTGCACAGGGCGAGAGAGGAGCGGAGCGCGCAGGGGCGGGAGGTGGGGGGACGGCGTGGGAAGTCGAGGGAAGGGGTGTTGAGTGCCTGAATGACCGAATGTATCCTTGCAGGTTAACCAATACAAAAATCTGCATCGTTGCGTGCTTGGTGGCCGGTTGGCAGAGTTGCGACAGCAAGGAGGATTGTTTTACGTCCAGTGCGCGTGCGAATCCATCGAGTATTGTTCGTCGGCATCGCACCCGCAAGGGGATGTCGCTCATGAGCCCTCACCACCAGCTGTTCTTGCTGTGGTTTCCATCAGCGCTGAAAGTGCTAAGTTCCGACATCCCCTGCGGGATGGGGGCAATTAATGATTGTATCCTTGCGCATAACATGGCGAAAGAGGATGATCCTGTCACGTGTCGCCGCTGAATATCAACACTGATGCGGCAACAGCTCCCAGCGTTCCATGGCGAACTCTGAAATATAGATAGGAAACCCAAATCTACAACATCAGCTAGAAACTGGAGTGGGGCACATTTTACAAGTCCAGGCCAGGCCAACCTGCCCGTTCCAATGAGCTGCTCTTGCATTCTGCACATGTGGGTCAGGGTCAGCCTGCGTGTTGTTGAGATGGGGTGGTCATGGCTCAGCATGCAGACACCTGCGCAAGCGCTATTCTGCTTGAGTGGTGTGTTTCCACATGCTGCAACATGCAGGATGAGAAACAATGAGTGGGGATGATTATGGAATGTCAATGGGCTTGTAGCACAGGCTGGGCAATTATTCAGTTCTGTTTTTGTAGGATGCCAATAAGTGGCAAGAGCTTGCTCATGGTTGATTGTTGTCAGATTGCCTGCAATATCCATTTTATGGAATCTGGTTTGCCTATTGTCTGTAGGGATGAGGCAGAGCCCATGGAATGGTAACTTGGGAAAGAACATTTGCAACTGCTATGGGTATTCAGATACACTCTTTTGTGTTTCAAGGTGCGAACCATGGTTTGCTGCCGGGAAGCTGCCAAGGTGTGGGAGAGGGATCTGGCAGCAAAGGCTGGGCTTGAACGCCAGAAGCAAGAAGAAGTCAACAGGTTTGCACACAAGAGCTGTGCTATGTGGCCCATGCAGTTATGAACTTTCTATTGCTACATTATGAAGATTGCACTTGGATGTTGCCCACACGAAAATGGCAGTTGACAGAATGGGACACATGGATGACAATCCAATTTGCTCCACAGCAGACTGCGATCAATTGGATTGTCATCCATGTGTCCCATTCTGTCAACTGCCATTTTCGTGTGGGCAACATCCAAGTGCAATAGCAAATTGCACTGCCTGGATCCTGATGGAAACTACCTGCAGAATGGTCAAGATCCAGTGTCACAAGCTGAAACACAGAGTTTCGGGCTTTGATGATTGATGCAGCTAGAGCTGCGCATTAATGCCTGCAATGTACAGGGCACTGGTTGGCCCTGAGAAGACGCATGTTGCAAAAGAGGAATTCAGCACGTGAACCTGTGCTCGCAGGTCACTGCAAGCTGCACATCTGTCGAGGGAGCTGGTAAGGAAGCGGCGAGAGCAGCACAGTCTGGTGGACTTTCGGTTCAGCAGGCTGCACCAGCAGCTAGGGGTGCCGCAGGTGGCCGTGAAGCATGTTCCCTCAGCAGGCTCGGAAACTGCTGTTCAAGCTGCTGTTGGGGAGAGGAACAGGTGAATTACATAGCTCTCCATCAGCTCGTGCATTCTTCTCAGTGCACATCCTGTCAGTGTTTTTTGTTCTTTCTTTTCTTTTCCTGCGCTATACATATTTTTCTTGTAAAGGGGATCATTTACTAGCAGTTGCCTGCAAGGTGATTCTGTTGCCCCATTGCGCAGGGAGCAATGGTTGCATTGCACAAGATGTTATCTCAACCTGCAAACAAGAGTGCTTCAACTGTTCCATGAACAGCAAGTTGATGGAGTAAGCTCTACACAGAAACCAACAGTTGGGCCACCTGTTCAACTCATTGCTTGTTCTTCCAGGTAACAGTCCAAAGAAACTTGGATACATAGTGGTTTCAGTGCATGGATCTTTCTCTGCTGAGTCTTTGGCTGAACTTGTGCTGTGCTGCATAGGTTTGCTGAGGGCCAGCAAATCAAATCAGCTGCCGATAGCGATCGAGCAGCTGCTGCTCACAAGAGGGGGCATGTTGCACTGTTGAGGGAGACCGCCAAATCAAATGCACAAGTAGTGGTGGCTGCACTTGCGCATCTACGTGCCGAAAAATTGCAGCAAAGGCAAAAGAGGATTGCTTCGGGAGACTTGTCGGGTGCACCTCTCTTGCGGTAAGGAAATCGACCCAAACCAGAAATGGAAAGGTCTGTTGAATTGGTCTGCAAGCTTCAAGAGTATGAAGTACTGAATAATGTCTTAAATCTGGGTTTCATTTCATCATTTGGGATATTTGCAATGCAGCCCTTTGGCGTATTGCTGCAAACGACGAGCCAGTCTTGATTCCGATTGTGTGGCATTTGCTAGCGTGAAGAGAGATACGTTGATGCGACTTGGCAGCCAGCTGCCAGCAACATGGATGGTTGCCATTTGATTGCTTTGCTGTGAATTTGAGTGCTCCTGCAGGATGTGTAGGCCTTTGCTTCTGCTTCCTGTTAAGGCTGTGTCCTATGTCATAGCAAGTCATGATGATGTGCGTGCCACGATGCCCATGACGAAACCAGCCAATGTTCAACAGTCCCTGTCCCGCCCGCGCACTCATGCCAATGATACCCACCAGGAGCTGGCGGCACCAGCAACACCAAACAAGGCTTGAAAAAGCGTTCGAAAGGGTCTTCATGGATGCACATGAAAGCTGCATTCAGCCTTTGGAACGGCCTCTGCCACAAGAAGACACGGATGGAGGTCTTTGCTGGACACAAGGCCTGCCCGCCGGCCGGGGTCTGGAAGACCCTCTTGCTAACAACAAGATGCAAGACGATGCTCAAAAGAGCAGAGGTGTGAAATTGTCACGATTCGTCTTTTTGTCTGTGACATCCTCACAATAGACAGAGGCTGGCTTCGTTGTTACAGGGTCACACACGATCACGTGGCCATCTCCCACTGTTTCATAGTTAATTTTTCACACATCTTTCATGATCTTTACAAAGATGAATAACATTATCACGACCACCATCAGCGGTACAAATTGGCTCTTGAGACTTGCTTTTGGCAATGAAAGCAGCGATTCACTGTGTTGGTCCATGCTACCCATTGCCGCCAGGAATGGAGCCCCTGCTAATGCTCTTATCTGTCATAGCTGGCAAATGCCCCACACATCTACTTGGTTATTCGCAACAGGGCGTGGTAAGGCTGGTACAAGGAATGGCGGTGCCTTTGGAGACACCAGGAAGGGGCCTCCATCGTCTGAAAGACACACACAAGGGACACAGGAGAC